>APFE030591301.1:0-22096 GCA_000404065.3 Pinus taeda
TCCCTTCTCTTAACAATTCTTGATTTTTCGAAGGATGATGATTTTGTAGATGACCAACCTCAACATCAACATTTGGTCAAACCTCAACATTTTCAATTTAGCTTAGTAATACAAAGGTTTCATGTTAATTTTTAGCTCATTAATATTCCTAGCAACTTTAGCATGAATTAGTCTGTTGTGGTAAGGCATTAAATTTGACATTTTCTAGTTTTATTAAAAACATCGAAAGATATGAGATAATAGCCATTTAAGCATATTGTAATATAACTATATGGTTTTTCTTATACCCATACTCCACTCCTTACATATATCACCTCATGTTTACACCCTTATTCTACAACTATTATACATCCACTCATGCTTATCATTTCTTTTTAGTATCCATTCTCCACCCTACAAAACATGCCATTGAAAGGAATGAAAAATCATGACCACTCTCATCATTTTCATGCATGCATGTCTTTCGACCACCCATCATCATGATTCCTTTCATGTGAAATGGACCAAATACTGGAAATGAGTCTCTAACTTGTATATTGCTCAGAAAACCCTAATTCCCATGCTAGTAGTGATGAATTGTTAAGAGAATAGCATCTCCACTTACCTCAGAGATAATTTCAATGTAATCGTATGGGGAAAATTATCACAATTAGAAAGGAAACATAATTTCTAGAAGCTATGGAATCATGACTTGAGTTTGATGCCACTAAACTTATACTCAGAGCTACAAAGTGGCTTCCATTCCTTCAAAACATTTATGGGCATGATAACTTTATTACTAGAGCATTTTCAGAAGGGTTTGATGGTCCAATTGATTGGGAAGGAAACTTTGTGATGGTAGTGATGGAAAATTACATGGAGAAAGCCAATAGAATGCCTCAAACATGGGTGTTTAGGCTTAAGAACAAACATGTTTACCAAGGAGTACAACTTAACACTTTTTCTCAACATAACATAGCTCAAACTCAAGAAGAAGAGTAGCATAATTCTAGATTATAGATAGGTGTAGAAATCTATTGTTTTTGTTGCAAAAGTATATAATGTGTAAGGAGAGGTATGAAATCACTTTGCTTTGCCATATTTGTATGCCTCTACGATTTGAAGCAAATTATAACTTTAAATTCCCATTTTATTTATGTAAAAACTTTGGAAAAATGGAAAAATGCAGATGATAGAGCCTAGTAATGTTAGTCATAGATACTATCGTCATGGTCTAATAAAAAAAAATATCTAGGAGGAAGTATAAAAAAAAGGGTGATAATTGGAATTCCCTCTTGGTCCATTCATTGATGTGTGCATTGCACATGAAGAGATACCCAAGTAAGTAAATCATGTCTATGAAAATAATGATAAGATTAATAGTGAATAGCCTAGTCTTCATGAGATTGAATATTTTCTTACCTATTAAGAAAGTTATATAAGAACCAAAAATGGATGTGGACAAACTGTTTTAGATGTCCATAGGAGAATTTCTTGGAGCATGACAAAAAAGAAACTTCCAAACAAAATATTGAGCCTCCATCACTGGCTACCACATGTCTTCCTAAAGATGTTACCTCTTTTCATATTGAGCCAATACCAACTGAGCATAGTCGCAATCGATAGGAGTTTTCAACCCTTTTCTAAGGAAGTATAAAACCAAATTTCCTAATACTAATAATTTGCTACATCAATTCATCTCTGATTAGTATAAAGTGTTTCATGCTAGTGTTTATAGACCACCTATGCCTAATTTGATCATAGTTTGTTAACTTTCCAATAAGTCTGCCATTGGTTGAGAGGGCCCTCAATTCAACCATTGTTTCTATGTTTTATTTAGTTTGTAGTGTAGTGTTGATAGTTAGAGTGAGATTGTAGTTCATTTTATTATATTTTCATTATTGGTGTGTTACATTCACTATTTCATTTACTTTATTTTGATTGCTTATGATCTATTGTGTGTCTCTCTTACGTAGAGATGAGATCTCTCATTAAATGACAAAGAAACACTTTGTAATTGTGTGTTTTTTTGCATGACAAATTTACGTGTAGTACAATGATACATTGCAACATGTTCATTACAAAACATTGTGATGTCAACCAAGTGATCGGATATCCCTCAGGAATTTTATGTGGTGATTTGATTTAATATTTACTTTTACATGTGTTTTTTATTTTGACACTAGCAACAAAAGAACAAGTCTTATTGATGTTGGGAACAATACTTGTTTTATAAATTAGATAGGAACACTTAGGGTCTTGCTTGAATGAAATATTGTTCTCTATGCCTAAAAAAAACCCTTCTATGAGTTTATCATCCAAAGAACAAGATCTTTGTAACGCTTATTTTGAGTTATTTGTATTTCAAAGTATTACTCTTCTTCAAAAGTATTATATTAGAAGTTTAATGAGTATTTTACATACGTTTTATGGTCTATTAATTTCCTAAACTCTACACATACAACATTAGTGTATTTCAAGTTTATGGCCCCACATTATTGATTTAATGTGCAAGATTTAAGTTAATTAATTGATTGACATGATTTTCACAATTTAAGGAAAGAAGATGAGTGAGTTTATAAGGGGGTATGAACTCCCACTCATATGGTACTAAAATGATCATTGAACCAAGAGAGAAAGTGAGGAGGTATATAGGAGTTTGATTTGCATTTTATCAAATGGAGGGTATTATGATCTATGGAGGTATATCTTAAGGTTTCTATCGTGATGAAATTTTAGTGAGGAAGGGAAAAATACAACTCAAAATTATGGACATTCTCATAAGATTGGTGGCATGACTATTTAAAAATAGAATCACCTACTCAAATGGTTCAATAAATCATGGGATGTCATAAAGGCATCCTTGGAGTAATAAGACTACAATAACATTGGAAATTGAATGTCTCAACGTCTTGACTAATTATCTTGTCTTAGCTTGGATTTTCTCTTTGGTTTCTATGTTGGAGTGAGGACGGTTGGTATTTCTCTACTCCACAATGGATAGTGGGGGTCCACAGTCAGAGACGGTGTTTTTTCAGGCATTGCTTGAGGACGAGTGATGTTTGGTGCATTGGAAAAACTTGGTAGATGAGGATGCCACCTCGGAGGGTGAGCATATTTCTGAGCACCAAGATTTTAGGTTGTTTGAGGTTAGGAAAGATTTGGGAGGGGAGGACTATCATGTCCCTTCTTAAACACATTAGTAACAGGGTGTTGCTACACAATTTTGCAAATTTTTTACTAAGGAAGAGGACCCCACACTTTCGACTTAGGGAATTAGGGGCCAAATTGACTTTATTTAGCTGCTAGTGGAATGTGAGGGCCACCCACATCAGATTTCGAATTAGCCATTCGATATGCTTGGAGGGAAACTAAAACGAGTGGATGAAGGGGACCACATGAGGCTAAGGGGGGCCAGGGAGGTATAAAGAGAGATCAACTCTTTTTTTTCGTGTTAAATATTCGACAAACAAACTCACTCTTGTATGCTCTGCTTCTTAGCAAGTCTACGTGTAGTTTAGCAACGATTTTTCCATAGCGAAGATTCAATTGCTAATTTAGAGGACCATATCTAGCTGCCCTAGGGAGGTCGTTCCACAGAGAATGCAAGAGTTTCCAACAACGATTTACAACTCAACAAGCCATGCAGAGGAAGGGACCACATGTTTTCTGGGCAGGTAGAAATATGCAGAGGTTGATTTAGCCACCCAAGAGGCTGAAAATGCAAAGTCAAAATAAGAGAAATTCACTTCTGGTTTTTTCTAGGTTTTTTACAGGGAGTCTATGGCTAAGAGGGTAGAATTCTCTAGGTAGTTTTTGGTCACTTTCCAGTAGGATGAAAGTTAGGAGATGTAGCTGTAGAGCAACTCCCAAAAGACTGAAAACAAAAGCTAAAATTAGAGAAATTCCCTTTTGGGTTTTTCTGGGTTTTGTCCAAGGAGTATAAGGTGAAACGAGCAAAATTTTCTGAGTAGTTTTTAGGCACTTTCTGGCAAGCCAAAATTCAGGAGATGTAGTTGAAGAGCAGCCCCTAAGCGACCGAAAATCCAATGTAAAAATCAAAGAAATTCCCCTTTATGTTTTTCTGGGTTTTTTCGAAGGACTCTAAGGCTGAAAAACACATATTTGACCAAAGTTATTTTGAAATATTTTGCTAGCTTATAGAACCCTCATACAATTAGTAACATCAATAATATATTCAACCAATCAACATGTAACCAAATTCAACTTCATCATTCAATCAATTCTACTTCAAACATTATGACTCAACTCGGACCAACATGAGGACATCATTAACAGAAAATAGAGACACAACAACACTGATCAGGTTGATTTGTCCTTTATGAACCTAAACTCTTCCATTATATAAGTAATTTCGAAGAAACAAACCCACGTGTATACACGACTTCATCGAGACCAACCTGCATACAAATCTGAAAACATGAATAGAATCCTTTCATTTATGTACGCAAATTTGAGGAAGCAAACCTGAATGTATACACAACTTTGTCAAGACTAGCCTACATATAGATCTACAAATTTTGACCTAAAATTATGCACCTCTCCAGAACTTTAGAGATATCAAGATCATAATATTTAGAGATAAAACAAACATGTGTTAATACTTAGATTTAGTCAATCCTTTAGAGTTACCAGATCTAAATCAGCTAACAAATGATACAATTTCTTATGCCCCTTTGTGGCCAGCGATTCCTCATAATCTTCTGGAAGATATTCTTAAATTTAATGGAAATCCGGGTGAGGACCCGTCAAATCATGCGATTACCTTTCATCTTTGGTGTTCATCCAACACTCTAAATGATGATTCGATTAGACTTCACCTTTTTCAGCGAACGTTAACTGCTCCGACAGCAAAATGGTACATTGAATTGCATTGAGCTTCATTTCATAACTTCAACACCCTTGCCACAACCCTTTTAACCCATTTTCAGTTACCCAAAAAATACGAAACAGGAACAGAGCTTCTTACCAATTTCAAACAAACGACAGCCACTCACATATCTGATCATATCCATGAGTGGCGGCGTCATCGTAGAATGGTAAAAACATGTGTTCTTGATCAGCTGTTAGCTGAATGGTTTGTTAAGTCATTGTTACCTTGTATCACAAAAGATGTGGCAAAGGGATGAGTCGTCACTGAAGAGCAAGTCATTGCTTGCATGCAATATCTAGACTTGATCTATACTCAATCTGGCATTCTCTATGACAAAATCCTGGACGCTCTTAGACTAGAATTTTATGTTCCTCCTCCTCCTAAATCTAGCAAAGACTCTCATGTCAGCAATGGTGTGATAGGTACGACTAGCACGAAAACTGTAAAAGCTACAGCAAAGAAAGCTCGCATAGTTTCTAGTCAAAATGCAAATGAAGAACTTCTCGCCTCGGAGGTAAACGCTGTGTCGACTGACAAAGGCAAAGAATTGAAGCAACGAGAAGGCAAGAAGAAAAACAAAGGGAAAAAGAAGAAACAAGATAAGTCATCTCCTGAGAAACCTTCTGTAAACCCTTATGGGCAAAGGAAACCCCCTACAGGGTGTCAGATATGTGAAGAGGATCATTGGACGAGAGATTGTCCTCATAAAGCTGAAGTCAACAAACTTTTTAAGAGTTCAAAAACCTCACCAGTATTTACTGATCTGTTTCCAAGCCCAGGAACCAATCTGGTTGCTAGTGACAATGCTTCCCCATCCCAAATGCTTATGTTGTCCATTTCAAAACAACAAAATGATGCTTTGATATCGACAAGGAATAAAGATTACGTGAATCCACATCTATCGAACAAGAAGGCTATTGATCAACCTAGTAGTTCGAAAATGACTTCGACCAAAGTTGTGCCACCCATCATTCCTGAGCTAATGATAAAGCTACCAAAGGTAGTAGTACA
Source organism: Pinus taeda (assembly GCA_000404065.3). NCBI lineage: Eukaryota > Viridiplantae > Streptophyta > Pinopsida > Pinales > Pinaceae > Pinus > Pinus taeda. Next base: position 5,885 of record APFE030591301.1, read on the forward strand.
AAAATTGACATTTAATCCTCGTGCCAGAGCAGCACAGAATTATAATATAGTAGAGGCCCTGGCCAAATCATTGTCCACTATGTCAAAACTTGAGGTACTGCGAAATTGCCCCCCCCAAAAGCAGGCTCTATTATCAGCAATAGTTGGGACTGACCCAGCGGATTCCAATCTTGTGGCTTTCAATCATAAAGGATATGACCCTCAGTTACCAACTCAACTTGCTTTCCTTATTCAAGTGAAATCCCTCAACAAGACCGTTCATCGAACGATTATTGATGAGGGAGCATCTACATGTATTATGTCGATGAGTTGCTGGAAAACTTTAGGCTCACCACCCTTGACGCGATCTTCAATGACGTTGAAAGCATTTGATGGAAAAACACACTCCTTACGTGATTTTTAGTAACTTCCAAGTTGAACTAGGGGGCAAGACAGTAGAAATTGATGTTGTAGTTATCGACGAAAACCTCAATTACAACATCCTACTAGGAAGGCCGTAGATATATGTTATGGCCATTGTTGTGTCAACATACTTCGGAAATATTGCATTTCCTTTCGAAGGAAGAATTACAATCATCGACCAACAAACATTTCTCCCCAACAGTTCACAAGTTACGGGAAGCATTTTGATGATCCATGGGAGCTCTCAGTCACTTCAAAATATTGGAGTAGGCCTACTAAAAGACCCTACATTAATGGGGAATTTTTCCCTACCGCCTCCAAACAATCTGGCAGAAGTGGCCGCGGTGGGAACCTGCAATATGGTGTCTTCCATTCAGAAGACATTCGATCACGATGTTAGCATGGATCATCGCCAGGTTTTGTCTCCAAGCCCCATAAAAATATTGTAGCAACCAATTTTCTTGGCCTGGGGGGCAAACCCAAATCAATGCTCATCAAGTGTTTTGATAGATAGGTCTAAGGAATGTGCTACCTCTTCAGATCCTTGGTCACATGTACATTCTACAGACAAAGGAATCATTCAGTCAATGCTAATAGAAGAGGCACCATGGGAAGATCACCACCATCGTTCCCATCTTCTGGACTACCACGAAGATTATTCCAGTGATCTTAATCATCCTTCAATTTTTTTATTTTCTATCAAATACTCTAAATACAATGGATTTCGAGGATGGTTCTTATCTCGTGTCGACCTCGTTGAAAAATGAAACAGGGAGTCATGAGGATAGTTCTTTTACTATGTATACCTCATTAAAAAATGAAACAACTCCATCTCAAAATCGAGTCTTTCAAAGATCTTGAAGGTAAACCTTCATTCCAACCACCTCGTTGAATGCAATGAAGCTTGGGGGGCATGCACCTCGATTTGCGTTATTATGCTGGGGGCATGCGAACTTATAACAAGCATAGCTTTTCGTTTCAAGCTTGTGCAAACATGAAACCGAATACGAGCAGTGTTACCGTAGGGTTCAAGCTCATTAAAAAATAAACCCGCCACAAGTACTGTTACCGCAGGGTTCAAGCTCGTTAAAAAATAAACCCGCCACGAGCATTTTTTATGCAAAGTTCAAGATCGTTACAAATTAAACCTAAGAAATGATCAAATGTTCCCCCAGAGTTCAAGCTCATTAAAAAATTAACCAGCCTCGAGTAAATATCCATTGCGAATGCATTATCATCAGTTTTGGAGCCCTGGTTGTGTTCTTACCATCACCTCCACTCTGTTTTAACTGATCATACGCCTCAATTTGATTGTTTACCCTTTTGAGGAACAGCTGCGACGAGTGATTCTGTTAGCCATCCTTGTGACACTACCATGATTGGAAAATTCCAAACCTTACCTGGAATTAGCAACTACCCGAAAATATCACTCTTTCCTAAAAAACGAGTCTCCTTTAAGCTCTTTTCATCTGACTCGTACAATATGAAAATATTGCCGAGAACTTGGCCTCTCCAGCTCGTTAAAGCTATCATAATTGTTATCCCTCCTCTAGATTGTAATCTTTTTGGACCTGAGGGATTATTACACAAAAATATTGAGTGCTTGTTTTGTTCAGCTCGTTAAAACTATAAAAAATTCATCCCTTTCATATTATTTTATACTTTTTAGAACTTAAGGGATTATATGACGAAAAAGGATTACTGGAGTTTCCTTTCCATCCTTTTTCAGACTCTCTAAAATTGAAAAAGGACTGAATTGTCTTTTTCCTTAAACTCGTTAAAACCAATAGTGACAAACTTGTCCACAGAGATGAGAACGAGTTTCACTGTCACTACGCCCATTAAAACATAGCGACACGTTTGCCCGAAGGGCAAGTTATAGAAGAAGCATATGTTATCCTCCTCAATCTTGAAAAAAATAAAGAGGTGCTGGTCAGCAATGACTGGGGAAAAATTGGGAAGAAAACTTGAAGAAGCTTTATTGGTAGCAAAGTTGCTCTTGAACATGACACTTTCACTCCATTACCATGATTGAGTTGGGTTGGGTTATTCTGTTCACCGGTCATATTACCATTGGTCCACTATACCATCCATATTTGGGGTTAACACTACCAATCCATTTCAGTGTTGCTGATATGTTCAAGAAAAGTCGATCAAAGAATTCACTAGCCCATCTTGTGTCTCATCCGCTGCAATACATTCACGCTCCATTCTTTCATGACCGCCACCTTGAACCTTGTATCATCAGAACATTTTCACCTCCATAAAGTCATTTGCTTCCTTCTATGTCGTAGATGTGGGATTCATTAAGGCCCTCCTACGACGGGTCTCTTCCTGTCCACATCAGCTCATTATCCAAGAAGTCTACCTAGGGACAACCCTTTCATTACCTTGAAGCTTGCATGCATCAATGGAAAGTTTCTCGCTTTCGTCAACAAGTTTACATCAATGGCCTTTGACTGAGAGATTTTGCGTGGTGTTTGACGCCAAATCCCATTTTCACACCACGTGAATTGTATTGTCGTACCTTGAGGGTCATCATCATTATCACTGATTCCTCTCACGCCTGTTAATAGCTTACATCATTGGCTACTAATCAGGCGATGTCCTTCCATGTTTGACTCCATAACATTTTTTTCACATGGATCGACTTGTACTTCAAGCGAAGATTGGACGAGTTTGAAGACCCCGAATCTAGTTTCATCCATTCGGGCTGCGATATAATCACGAAAATAAAGACATCAAATGTACATCATTTTTGCATAGATGATCATCCAAATCAAAGGATGATGGCTCTATCAGAATCATCAGTCTGCTACACAGACGATTGTTTATCCTATGTACATGAAAATGAATTTACAAAGCTGAGCATGGGAATGCCCACCTCATCTAGATCATGAAAATGTTATGCAGATAATGTATTTATTGTATCTTATTGCAGGTCACCTTCCAGTTCAAAAAACCTCAGATCCTCATGATAAAGCATTTCACCCGACATCAAAAGATTTTTGACCTCATGCTTTAGGGGGCAACTGTTATAGACATATTTGGGCATTGCCACCCCAATCACATATTTCCATAAACCAAGGGCTTCTAAGTCCCTAAGGGTGTTGTTTCATACCCTAAAGGAACAAGGTCAGTTGATTACATCATCTCCTAGAAGTTCTCCATGAAAAACTACTTAGAACTGGTCAAAACTGGATCATCTCACTTGCTCCATGGTCACGGTGCAATGCATTGCACCTAATACACATAGGAGGCATGATGCATACTGAAAATTCCTTCTACATGGTGCGATGAGCAAGAATAGACAAGTGGCAGAGACAGTTTGCGAAGTGGATAATCAAGGAATCTTCTAGAAACTTCTCATATGACACTTGCCTCCCAGAATTTGCTCAGGGATCAGTAGGAGATCAATGAAATCTCCAAGTGGAGCCAAGAACTATCAGTGGAATGACACTAATCAAAAACCCAAAGCTGACTCACACCTCTGCAAATATCTATATATGGATCCCTCATCCCAGAGATCCAGAGGTTGGGGGATGTAATCTTGTATCTTGTAAGGAAGTGTTGTTGGTTTCCTAGTGGAATATCATGAGGTGAAGAATGGATTTCATGCTGGGAGGATGATGCTAGATCAGATCAATGGTTTGTAATCCTCTCTTCTAATCTCTATATCAATAAAGTTATTCAAGTTTTCCTCCACATTCTTCTACGTTTTCTAATATATGCATGCGTGTGGTCAATATATATCTGGTCCTATATTGTTTACGATTATAGATCTCTGCACTTTGAAGGTATTATGCTGCTTTGACTTTACAGGTACTCTTTGAAGCAAAGTGGTCAAGGGAGGAGCGCCAAATATTTTTCAAAGGGGAGAGAGAACAAGCGGAGAACCAAGCGAAAGATCAAGGTTACTATTCTTTGCTCCTCTCCTATCTATTTCTCGTAAAGAAAAGCGAAAGTAACTTTAATCTGTTTGTTTCTAAGATAGATACCCGTCTTAGTGGGACTAGCAGCTCTACATAGACACTAGATTTCCCGATAACAATAATCCATGTATTTCTAGTAATCTTTCACATATACAATTCACAAAAACATATGTATGAACTAGTGGAGGCCGAGTAGTTCAAGGACCTTGAGTTTAATTAGCTTTTGCATAGCAATGAAAGAAGAGAAGGAGATATAATAAATCATCATATAGAGCGTGAAACTTCAAGAGTTCTACACTTATTTGAGTTAAAGATAGACATAATGGATGAAAGAGAATTGGGTGCTATGATTCATGGAGCATTATTGTTGGGTGCAGGTATTGCGATTAGGTAAACTCCTTCCATACTTAATTATCAACCTGAGGGTTTTATAATAATAGAGACGAAGCACAAGAAATTATAGAAATGGTATGAACTTTACCTAACTCTATTCTTACTTCCTTAATTACAATCACGCGAAATCGACAAGAAAATATCACTTGACAATTTACACCAAAGAAATTCAAGTGTTGAAATGTAAAAGAAAGTACATCTGCGGAAAAATAAATGAAATGAACACTAAAAATTATTGTAAGAAATCCTCACTAAGGGAAATATAAATCTATGTTTATCTGTAGTATAGTTGTATGTTAGGTTAATAATTGGACCCTTGAAGATGTATGACTTCTTTATAGATATTTCTCCCTACACTAAGTTCTTGTTCCTATACTCCTGTAATATACTTGCTCGAGTACCAGAACAAAGTTTAGATGCTAGAAGTATATTTTGCACATGTACTGAAGATTTATGTCCTCATGAGGGGGCTCTAAGCCTCAGGACTAGAGCAGTCTTTTCCTATATCAAGATGTTGATTCCTTTATCACAACAGATATTCTTGCACCAAGTTTTCAAATTCCTCTTATAAGAAAATAAAGAATGTGTTAACTTAGAGAAATAGTTTGCAAAGGTGAAAATAACTTCGAAATAACTTCCTCAAACAAAAATATGCTTCAACCAATATCGATCTTTAAAATAAGAATTAATTTCTAAAGTCAAAACACACTTTTATTCAATCATGGAACTTCTTCATGCAACTAAATAAATCATATAATTGTGGCAGGAGGCTTCAACCCTGTAATAGTTATTCACACAAATCTAATTTTCACTCATAAATTTCTTACCTCAGAAAAATTCTCTTTAAAATAATTAAATATGAAGTTTGATCCTTCCCTAAAAATTATGAAGTCTAGGTACATGTTAACATGTTATAAAAACATTCATTCTCTAATTACCAAAGCATATCTAGTTCATGATATCAAGAACAGTTCGAAATGATAATCACACACTTGCATAAATGCGTCAAGGATCATATGTCATACAAGAACAAAATATTGTTATTTTAATGAACCAAAGGATCAATATGTGAAACTGTAAATGTACTAGTGCAGGAATGTGTGATTGCACGATCCAGGAAAAAACAATGCTAAACTTTGAAGAAAAGAAATGACAAAGGATAAACTCAAACTTAGTTAAGAATCCACACCACAGATCCATCACACAATGATTATAAATGAAATCAAACTTGGAGTTCATGGAAGAATGAAAATTTCCTTTTAATTCACACCTTTCATTAAACAAAATCAATACACCTTTAACGAAAAGAAGAATGTGAGGGAGAACGAGCTAGGTTGGCTGGGCCCCAGCCAACTACCTCGTTTCCCTCTTTATGAAACTTGGAAATTCAGCTCTCAATGACGCATCAACACACAATTACAACACAAGATTGAACTAGCATGGCGTAGTCCCTTTCTATTAATAATAAACAAATGTACATAATGAGTTCGAATCCAGTCCTGAATGAGGGTGATATCATCAAAATTATAGAACACCAAAATTACAGTATCATTGCTATAGCTATCACTTGCTACCATTTTATATCTGAATCATATATTATATATCCTTTCAGGCCTGTGGTCGTAACCAAATTACATCGAGTGTTACAATCTAAGCCTTTTGGCTATAATAAAATAACAGTAATAGTACATAATAAGCCTTTCGGCTATAACAAAACCATAATCTTGAGCATTTGGCCAACGACCTAATCTTCTTCATATCCCTGACTTATCTTTTCTTGGAGCCAATGGTGAAGCAGGTGGCGAGTCATCCAACAGTATCAGGGAGGTTGACTGAACATGACCAACCCTTGAAGAGGCAATCCTTCTCCTGGCGGATCTCCTGGTCCCGATAGGGTGCGGGGTCAACGTTTCTTATTTTTCTTTCTTGCTTGCACTCTCCTTCTAGGTCGACTTCCATGAACTTTGACCCTAAAACTCCTTTAAAAATTCCTCCGTGGTCACATTTTAGCCTCGAGTTCCTTCTTGATTAAAATTGTGATCAACCCGTGGTGATATAATTTGTATGTAACCTGGCTTGAATTTCCTTCCTAAACACATTTTGACATTTTTCTACATTTGTGAGCAAATAATAAGGACAATTAATGAGCTTACCATACTCAAAATGTAGGAGAAATCATCTGTGGTAGAGGAAAGTTAGTGAGTAGAAACCCTCGCATGTAAGAAACTTCTACAACACATAAAGGAGATCCTTTCATTCTCCAATCATATCATTACGTTGGAGACCATTCTTCCAATCCACATTTTGCTTCAGGTTGACCATGAATCAACACCACAACTTATTTTCTATATTCTCATTCTTAAACCATTTTTCCCCCACTACTAGTAAACCTGTAGCCTGAGATATGGACTCCTCTGTGACCGTAAATTCCAATGGTCCAACCTTGGCTCGACTCCCAATAAAAGTATGGGTGAATTATAACACAATGGTTGAGTCAAATCCATAAAAATTTTGGAGAAACCGGAGGAACATGGATTATTGCACTATTACAAGATCAGTTCTATACTCATTTGTTTGCTCCATCTCCTTTACGGATCATGGCTCAATCCTTATAGGCGCCATGTCTATTTTAATTCACCCAATCTTTGTCTAGTGTTTTGAAAGAATATTAGAATATAAAGAACTCAAAATGATGGTTGAGTTATACATCAATCGCTATATTAACCACTTCGGAATTTTCATGCTTCTTCATTACAATTATACAGATGTGAATACGAATTGGTTCAAGTACATGTAGGCGACGATGATTGGAAGAGGTGACGATTGAGATAATGATTCCATGTAACGATCATGCAAGGTCAGATATGGAGTAAGGCCATTATTATCAGGTGACGAGTTTTTCAAGGAAATTCAAGTATTGGATTTTGGGAGAATTGTACCATCGCACATTTATTTCATGATCTCACATAAGGTGTACTTATTACTCATTAAAAGTATGAAATTTCATAACCTAAAATATCTTTGTACTTAAACAATTTCTCCATAATTTATTTAATGATAAAACAAACGGTTAAATCATAATACAAATTGAATGCCATGATCTACAGGTGGTACAATTATTCTGCCTGTACAAAAATTCATGAAACAAAAGATAAGCATTTCAATACACATTTTTGTACCAAGTGCTCTTGCACCAGAACATATGTTTTTCTAATTGGGCATGCTCAATAGTGTGGATTCCTATACTGAACATGCCTACATTTAACATGCTTGCCCTAACCATGCCTGCACTTAAACATGCCTGCACTAACCATGCCTGCATTGAATATGCTTGCACATGAACACACATTCCTGCACCAGAGATGTTTGTAGAATATCTGGAAAGATAAAGGGAACCAAAAGAAAATTTTGATAGGAAATAATTCATAGGTTGTATTAAAAAAATTGTTGGATATAAAAAGGATGTTTTATTGGCTATTCTTTGGTTTTGATATATGCCTTTCGATGTGATTTGTGAGTTCACTTCAGATCTTGAAATCAATCCATGAGGGAAAAAAATAAATGGGAAAAAAGGGTAAATTTTTAGAATGGGAAGGAAGTTACGACAAGGAATTCAAGATCGAGACCACCAAGAGGGACAAATCGAAAATGGATTTCAGGGAAAAAATTTCAAGGGAAAAAGAGGGAAATATGAAATAGGATAGGGAAAGTTTCTTTGAAGAAAGGGATGGTAAACTTTATGAGATAAAAATAAGAAAATAAAGGGATGTTATTTTACGAAAATGGGAATAGAAGAAGGGAAGAATTTCACGTGAAATCTGACTGTATAGTTCTGATCCATAAAGTAAATGCAACGGGAATTATGTGTTGCTTGGATAAAAATTTTCGTGCCAACTATCCCAAACTTGGATAAGGACCTAGTTCTTGTACTTGAACCTCCTTCTACTTGGTGACAATGTACACATCTAAAGATCAAGCAGCATTCCCATTTTACTAGAACTGATCTTCCTACCAACAAGCTAGTTTCGAAGTTGATCCTTCTACATTCATGTCAGTAAAACTGATTTTCACAGTCACAGGAAAATATTTTTTTCTTTATTTTTTATCTTTTATTTTTTATTTATTTTTTATTTTTTATTATTAGTATTAGTATATCTATGTATATATATTTGGATTTTCTTTAAACATTATTTCAAGAGAGAGTCGATCAGATTACAATAGGCTGGCATAGCCACGTCCCAACTAAAGTTCATACTCCTTCTCCACTTGCTGCATGAAGTCTTCCTATTGTTGGGTGCTAAAAGGTGTCTTTTAAAACTCCTAATTGTCTCACAATAATTGTCAACCTAGATAACTCTTTTTATTCCAAGTCATTCATACAAAAATAAAAAAACTCATTTCTATCTTAAATTCCCATGCAATTCTACTGGAAAGCAGGTGGAGGAGTGAGCATTTTAGTCGCTTGTTACGCCAGTTCTTACCTCCCATTTTTAATACCTAATTCTCTCTCACTAGATATACATGACTCTTTGTAAAATGGAAACACTCTCCCCGACCATGGTGCCAAAATGTTGCGTGCTAAAAGGTGTCTTTTAAAACTCCTAATTGCCTCACATTAATTATCAACCTGGGTAAGTCTTTTTATTCCAAGAGTGTACACGATATGTGCAAGCTATAAATCTAGAGAGTAATGCTTTAAACTAAGCTTTTAAGTTCAATACAAGAGTAAACGGATGCAATCATAAGTCTCAAGCTTGTAAATTAAAGTAAATAATTCATCTAAGCATCATGACTCTATCTCAAACAATACCATAATTCAATATTAATCAACTAAATTCAAATGACAATCAACTGAGAGTACCATAGTATTAACTGACCTATTTCAACTGTACTTAAACTATTGGATAGAAGGAAAGCATTTAATCAATCACACTCTATTCTGCAATTAACCGAAAACGATTCTTTAACTCATAACTAATCCAATCCATGACATTAATTCAATAAAACCAACTATGACTACGCATTAATGAAATGAATACCATAAATCTAAATCAACAAAAATACATGAACTGAAAAGCTATAAATCAAAATAACTTGTAGGAAATGGAAAATGGATAAAACAACGAACAACAGTAAGTTCCACCAAAGACCTGGCCCTACCCACCAACAAACACTACTTAACGATTTCAGAATATATGAACGAATAGAAACCCAAGTTGTATATTAATAATTGAAGTCACTTATCATTACAACATGATCTTGTTCCTCAGAATCACCCTTCTCTAAATTAAAATTACAGTCCAAGTGAAAGACGAGATATCCCTCTTCAGTCTTCTCTTTTATATTCAGAAGGAAAAGATAAATGTGATCCCTAACGATCAGGAGATCCTGAGGAATTCACAACTAAATGCTATTTTCAGACAATTCTTTTACCTTCCACTGATCTCCTTGACTTGTTCCTTAGTTCAATTACACCCGACATGTCTCATTTTCCTCAATTAGCTTTTGTTGTTCCGACTTGGGAACATCAACTGTTCCTTCTATTGTTTTTCTACATAAAAATTAATGAAAGTTAGTTTGGTCGGTCAAATTGTATGAAGAGTAGTTTTATTCATTCCTTATCAAAATCCTATTAATTTGTTATTATATCATGGCACAAGATGGATAAGAAAGGAGGAAAAAGATAATAATCAAGAGTAAATACATACCTATTCCAAGGCTCAACACATATGTGATGGGCTGAAAATATGCTTTAAGCCTATATCCATTCACAAGGAAAGCTGAATTTCGCCCATCGATAGTTTTAACTTGTACAACCCCATTGTTGAAAACTTGAACTACCCATCCAATTAGTATGGAACTTCTCCTTAAAATGTTTAAATCTAGAGTCGTAGCGAAGTACCCAATCACCTGGTTGGAAATGTTTCTTACTTATAAACTTGTCATGCCATTTCTTTCATTACTACTGCACCAAAATATTCTGTTGAACAATGTCCCTTCGAAATTAATGCAGCACGTTTAATTGTAATAGACGTTACTCATGTGCTTCCTAGAGATCTAGATCCAACTAAACTACATTTCTGCACATATTTATCTGGAATTCAATCGACAAAAGGACTTCTCTTCCGTACACCAACTCATATGGTCTATGGCCCATATTTTCCCTCCAGGTAATTTCATTAAGCCCATAAGGCATCAGGAAATCGGCTAGCCCAATCCTTCTTGTGCATGTTTACTATTTTGGTGAGGGTGGATTTGATCACCTTGTTTGTAGATTCCACCTGGCCATTTGCTTGCGAGTGGAATGGTGTAGCTTTCATGTGCCAAATATTGCACTGATTCATGACTTCCTATACCAAGTTAGAAACAAAATTTGGTCCCTTGTGAGAAACAATTTCTCTAGGAACACTAAATCTAGTAAACAATTTCATTGAACATAAAATCAAAAACAAGTTTTTCAGTGGAAAAATAAACAACTTTAGCCTTTACCCATTTAGTAACAAAATCAGTACAAACCAAGATATGTTTTTTATTTAAAGATGTGGGGTTTATGGGTCCTATGAAATAAATAGCCCATTTTCTGAAAATCTCAATCATGACTTAAAGAGATAACGGTATTTCATTGGCTTGAACAGGTTGACCCATTTGTTGACAACTATCACAATGCCTAACATATTGTTTGGCATCTTTGAACTAAGAAGGAAAAAAATAGCGAGTCCCTAAAAGTTTATATGCAGTTCATTTATCAGCAAAGTGGCCACCACAACATTCATCATGGTCAGGTTTTAAGATATCAAACATTTCTTCCTCTCTAACACATCCACAAATAGCAAAATCTGGTCCATTGTAAAAGATGTCTCCCTGTATCCAAGAATATGAAGCACTTTTCTGAATGATATTCTACTTTTCACGAGCGGATAACTGAGGTGGTTTTTTTCGAGTAACTAAATAGTTAGCTATGTTAGAAAACCATGGGGATTTTGTTGACATAGAAAAAAGATGTTCATGAGCGAAATCATCATCAACATGAATTACTTCACCAGGATTGTTTAATCTAGAAAGGTAATCAGCTACAACATTAGACTTTCCTAGTCTATCTATAATTGTAACATTGAATTCTTGTAATAGAACCAACCACCTGGTCACTTTACCGCTAGTTAAAGGTTTATTCATTAGATATCTTATAACAGAATGATCAATATGCACATAAACTTCATATCGTGTGATGTAATGTCTAAATTCATTAATAGAAAAAATAACAGCTAAAAAATCTTATTCAGTGACTGTATAGTTAAATTTGACAATTTACAAATTTTTACTAATGTAGTAAATAACATAGGTCTGTTTATTCTAGTCTTGTCCTAAAGATGTGCAACTTGAAGTGCTTGAAGCATAAGAGGAAATATGAAATGGCATGGACCAGTTTGGTGCTCTCAAAACTGGTGCCTGTACTAATTTTTCCTTCAATATTTCAAATGAATGTTGGCAAGTTGTGGACCAGGTGAATTGACTATCCTTAGCTAATAATAAAAAACGTGGGGTAGAAATCTTGGAAAAAAATTCAATGAATCTCCGCTAATAACGAGCATGTCCCAGGAAGCCTCTCACTTCTTTTTGGGTTTTGGGTGCAGGCAGACAAATAATGACTTCAAATTTAGCGGGGTCAACCTGGATACCTTTCCTAGAAACCAAATGACCAAGAACCACGCCTACATTGCACATTAATCTACATTTTTTATCTCTCAAAGAAAGATGAACCTCTTGACAACGTAATATAATTTTTCCTAGATTTTTAAGAGTCATCAAATGAGTTACCAAAAACAGAAAAATCATCCATATAAATATCAACACATTCAAGATAAAAAAAATAGCCAGCACAAACTTTGAAGGGTGGTGGGATTCATTCATCTCTAGGGGTGTGTTGTGGTTAGCAACAACCCCCCTTCTTATTTAGTTTTATCACTAACACTAAATAAGTGGGGACCTTTATTCAAAAATTTAAAATATCAATTAATGCTTGTATTTCCTTTTTCAATAAAATTTACTATCATAAACTTAGGAGAATACCCTCAAAAAATCTAAAAAGACTTAAGTTTTATGATAAGTTAGAATAAAATCATTCCTTAAAGAGAATCGCATGGAAAAAAGGTAATGAATTCCTTCCTACAAGTGGAATCTCTAAGATTGCGAAATTGCGATGAGAAATCACGCATCAAAAGTTCCCCATCGCATCGCATGCCTCAAATATCACTTAGGTTGAAATGACTCAAACCTCTGATATGCAATGGCGCATGTCGCAAATCACACTTTGCCAAAAAACACATTAATGGATGATTGTCATACTCTACAAACTAGTGATATTGCAATCTGCGATATTGTGAAGCAAATCGCAAAATCTCCTTATCACATATCTTCAGGGCTCATTGTTCGAAAAAGATTTTTCCATAAACCGAGGCCTGGTTATGTGCATTAATGTTAATCAATGAGTTAGTTGGCAATTGTTAATGGAATATGGTTTTGATTTGATCAAAGAGCGATTTCACGTAAGGTGGTATATTTTATATGTTTTCCGCATTGAAATCTTTCTCGTCACCTTTTTCTTCTCATTATTCTCATCTCATTTGTGAACTGCAAGAGAAAAGAGCAGAGAAGTACACATAGTAATGTTCAGGATATTATGGGAAATAAGGGTAAAGCTCTGAGTTCTAAAGATAAAGAAATGACGTCGTTATACACAGAAACCAACTGTAACAAAGATGCTGGTATTACTACTTGGGAAGGCATGTACAGTCTACTCAAGGAAGAAAATCCCAAAATGATGGAGTTTATAGCTACTGTAGGCTCACATGGTTCTTCTGAGGCATCTATTACAAAACTAGCATGTTTTTTCTTGCATAGGATAGCGGTGAGGCCCAAAATTCTTCCATACACGGATATGGTTAACTGGGTCCTAGATAATGATAATATCACGAACAGAGAAGCTTTATATCCTCTAAAAAAAAGCGTGCAAGAGGAGAAAATAACACCAGGGAAGCCTGGATCAAGAAATGGAGGCAATTTCTCTGGGAAAAACCCCTCGAGATGGAAAGCCTCTAATCACTCAGTCGCCTGTAAGCCCAGAAATTTGTAGGAAAAAGTGCTAAAGGTGAGAAGTAAAACTTGAACTCTAAAACCAGTGGTAATTATTAGAGATATCCTCAACTGGTATGTAGCTGTGTACAACAACTGCAGACAAGTTGGAGGCAGAAGGCTCAAGAAAGGGCATAATACATCAAAACGTTAACCAAGTTGAATTGGGTTTCTTACTCGACGTACTTTGTAAAACCACACAACTAGTGCATGACTCTCAAACGTATCATTAACTATAACGAGAAGATGGCACCAACAATTTCCAATTCCGTTTTTGTGGCACAGCTAAAGTCGGAAGTGAGCCAGCCAACTCTCCTCAAGCAAATGCTAAACGCTTGTGATTGCAAGGAATAGATACACAAATAGTTAGTTGTTAGTATTAGTTTTTTCAGTTTTAGTTTTAATTTTTCTTTATTTTTTCCTGAAATGAGGACAGTAATTTAAACCGCATCCTACATTTTTGTAATAAATTATTTTTAGATTTAGCCAATATTATTTAAACCCTTCTCATGCATTTAGAGAAGGGTCTTGAAATTTGTCAAAAACTTGTCCTCAGAACATGCACTTTTGCACCCTTCGAGGAGGTTTTGATGAATGAATGGAATATGATTTATTGATATATGAGTTTAATATCTACTACTGATGTTGCACTTTGTACTCTTGGTGGATGTTGGATTAAGAAGAGATAAATCATTATTTCTTGAAGCTGATGAGTAGAACTAGTTATAAATTGTACTTTTATCTCTTAACTATTCCTGCCTATCTGTTAAGGTGATATTCATGCTCAGTTATTTATATATGAATGTGTGAATGCTTGAGTTATCATTTGACACTTCTGTACGGTGAAGGCCTTCCAACCCTACCAGCCTATAGCCTACCTCCCTCATGCCACAGTAAGCTAATGGGAAAGGCTTATTGGGAAGGTCTGGACCCACCCGGCACCCGGATACATGACCTGTTTGTGACATGAAGGTCTTAACACAATGAATACGTCACTTGATCACTTTTATTTAGCATACCTAAAGCTACTTTATTCCTCTTCGTCAACCAACTCTATATTTACTTACTCTATCTCCATAAGCTACATATTAGCTCCTAAAGAGTATCTATACATAAACCATACATACTAGTTCCTACTCTCTATACATAAAGCTACATACTATGGCGGTAAAATCTCATGTGCAAAAAGAGTTGGTAGAATTCCCGTGTGCAAAAAGTGGTATTGTGCCAAAATATTCTAATAAAGGGATAGACCAATCTATAGAGGCCCGGTAGGGACTCGACTGAGGTTACGAAGGAGAGGAGTTTTCATAGTTTTAGAAAAACCTATCACCTATATTCCTTCCCTTATGAAAGTGGGTTTCTCCTTATCTTGGGCTAAGGGGTGCTTTTAGATAGAAAATTGTGGGTGGCCGTAAGCATGGTGAGATGTTCGATGACTCACCCTACGAAAAACAATCATCTTTACAGCCTACCCCTTCCCTAGGTTCCTTGTAAGCCTACCCTTTACATACGCTTTCCCTTAGCCATAAGTCTTCAGTACAACGGACACTAGCATACATTGAGAAGCCCACACAATACAAAAAGAAAAGAGATAGGCCCTTTACCCTACTAGGTCGGAATATAGGAACACTTGGAATAACCCGAGCCGGGATAACATCAGTCTACGCCCCCCATGGTGGAACAAAAAGGCCAGGGGCTCACTCGACTTCGTGTGACAACCTTGATTTGACCCTTCACCTAGAATGTTAGACAGAAGAAGATATTGCAGCTATTTACAGGCATACATGAATCTAACACTTGAAGCTGGAAACTATACCCATAGCCAACCTTGTTTAGATTAGGTGGGTACCCATTAGGCATTGCTTTCTTATTAGTTCTTGTTTCTACCTACCCAAATGATGAGAGGGGGCGCATTAGAGTTTCGACCTTCCAAAGAGGGCCTACAAAAGAGGGCCTAATAAAGGAAGCCTTCTTCTCATTCGACCTCACCAATGGGGGCCAAATAAAGGAGGCCTATCAAAGAGACCGCCTAACAAATAACAAAGGGAGACGGAAGCCTAACAAAGAAAGAGGGCCTAACAAAGGGAGCCTTCAAAGGAAGCCTAACAAAGAAAGAGGGCCTAACAAAGGGAGCCTTCAAAGAGGGCCTAACAAAGGAAGGAATAAGCCTTATAGTTTCGACACCTTCCAAAGGGTAGAGAGCCAGTTTCGACCTCACCACGGAACGAAGATTAATGAAAAGGATAGGACCAACCAACTACCCACAAAGGAAGATGAAGACACAGTGATCCTATCGCTTGCCCCCCAAGGCATCCCATCAGCTCGCTTGAACCCCAAGCAAGTCCCATCAGCT
>APFE030591308.1:4072-24904 GCA_000404065.3 Pinus taeda
GATCTAGAAATAGAGTTACTAATGGCCATTACTAAACCATTCCAACTTTCTAGCAATGAGCACAAGAATAACAGAGCTTTAACTTCATCATCAAAGTTTACCCCTACAGAACATAACTGACTTGTAACAGTATTAAATTCATTTAAATGGTCTACAACAGATCCACCTTCTGACATCTTCATATTAAATAATCGTTTCATAAGAAATACCTTGTTTGAGGTTGAGGGTTTTTCATATAGTTTCTCCAACACCTTAATCAAACCCTCTGTCATTGTTTCCTTTGAAATGTTGAAGGCGACCAATGCTGCAAGGCACAACCATATTGTTCTGAGTGCCTTTGTATCGAGAAGGTTCCATTCTTCATCTGTCATACCCATCGACATCTTTGTTTTTCCACCCAATGGTAGGTATAGATCTTTCTGATACAGATAATCTTCCATATGCATCTTTCACAGCGAGAAGTTTTGGCCATTAACTTTCTCAACCATAAACTTACCATCTCCCGCCATTGCTCCCACTCGAACGAGGAACCCTTCTTTCCTGCGAATTTATCAGCTAAATAGACCTTCAGCTCTGATATCAATTGTTAAGAAATTTACTGCATAACATAAATAATTACTGACATAAATAAATATAAAAATAACCAGCAACAACCACAAACACATAAACACAAATGTTTATCCAGGAAAAACCCAACCTAATAAGATCTTATTAGCATTGGCCAAAACCCTGGCTAATCCGACCAAGTGAGCCTTCACCGCTCACCTCCAGATCTTGCATTACAATGAAGTCCTTGCAGCCTTTTATAAGCTCCACTACATATAATACCACAGGCAGAATACTATGGGTGCACAATACCATGTGCCCCAAAACCATCACTATTTAACCTAGTCAACTTGACTCTATCCTGAGTCAAGTTTACCTAACAGAAAGTGTGTCAGGGAGGAGGAATTATTTTACATCCTTCTAACCTGTCATGACGGGCCTTATGGAGATCACTTTGCAGTAAAGAGGACAACATTAAAAGTGTTACAAGCATGCTATTATTGGCCCACTCTTCATCAGGATGTGAAAATATATACTAGTCAGTGTGATTGGTGCCAAAGGATGGGAAGGCCTACTCCAAGAGATGAAATTCCTATGCAACCTCAAGTTACTTTCAAGCCATTTGACAGGTGGGGCATGGACTTCATTGGACCTATTGACCCTCCTTCCAAAAAAAAAATATATCATTATGTGCACTGGCTACCTGACTAAGTGGGATGAAACCGAGGCAATTAAAGCAGAAACAGAGGAGAAGGTAGTTGAGTTCCTAAGGGAGAATGTATTTTACAAATTTGGGTACCCTAGAGAGCTAGTCACAGATCATGGCAACAAATTTACCTCCAACATCATTGAAGAATTTCCTATCCAGCACAAGATCAAACATAGAACCTCCACTCCCTATCATCCACAAGCTAGTTGACAAGTGGAGGTAACCAATAGAGCGTTGGAGGGCATCTTGACCAAAGTGGTAAGCAACAATAGGAAGGATTGGGAAGATAGACTCGTCAAGGCCACCTGGGCCTATAATACCACCTAGACGACCACCACTGGATTCACACCCTATGAGCTGGTCTATGGGAAAAAGGCCCTGTTGTCCATTGAATTTGAGTATAACACATTAAGGATGGAAACCCAACTAGGTCTAGACCTCGGAAATGCACAAAAATATAGATTGCTCCAATTGAATGGTTTATATGAGTTCAGAATGCAAGTTGTCCTACATACATAGGTAATTCAACTTAAGAGGAAGATCTGGCATGATAAGGACATCAAGGAAAAGCAATTTCAAGAAGGTGATTGGGCTTTGTTATATGATTCTAGGTATAAAGACTTCAAGGGCAAGTTAAGGACAAGATGGCTAGGACCTTATGTTGTAGAAAGATGCCATGATAATGGTTCAGTACAGATTAGAACTATAGATGAAGATGTCATTCCTTTACTTGTTAATGGACACCGATTGAAAATTTACAAGAGACCATTGTCAAAACAAGAGTTCATTGATGGCATCAATAAAATAGTGATGGTAGTGGAGAAATTTTTTGCTCCTACCTCATCAAATCACTGAGAGAAAGAAAAAAGAATAAGGACTCAGGTGAAAACCTCCATGAGGCGCTTGAGTCCCACTATCGGGTTGAAAACCTCTTGGGGAAACCCAATGGTGTCAATAAAAAAAAAGATAAATGAGAAGAAAAAGATCTCTAGGTGAAAACCTCTCTTGAGGTGCCCAGGGCAAACAACTAGGATGAAAACCTCTCAGAGACAGCCTAGTTTCTTTCAAAAAGAAAAGAAAAAAAAGGAGAAAAATCATGAAAATTTCTATTTTGCAGGTTAGCAATAAGGACAATCAGAGAACAAAGTAGGATAAAAAATAGACTTATTTCACACACATTTTTTCCACTCATTGTCATTCATCACTACACCATTTCTTTCATTTTTTCTGCTCCTTTGCTTTAGTCTACAAGGGGACTATGTTTTCTACAGGATCCCTTGCAAACCTACAGGATCCTTTGAAAACCTACAGGATGATCCTGTAGGAATTACAGTGACCCATAAATCCTACAAAAAGAGACCCTAGCGTGAAAAAATGACATTCTGTGTCAATAAAATAGCACCCCTACATCATCATTCCATTACCATACCTATGTCCACCTTCATCACCCTTGCATTCACCCTTAAAAAAAATCAGTTTCCAAAAAAAAAAACATAGTCTTCCAAAAAAAGAAGGAAATAGAGAGCAGAAGGGAGCATCACATGAGCTTTCTTCACACTCCTAGTCTCCCTCTCCATCCATGTCACCTCCTCAAAATCCCAGCAAAGTGTATGATTAAGAGTTTTGAGAGAGAAGCAGCTATAAGACATCTTGTAGGAAATCCTATAGCAGCCTATCCCACAGAATACAGTTCATAAGAACAGCAAGCTTCCAGCATGATGATCCAAGAGCAGAAGGAACTCCAAAGCAGTAGTAACACCATCATCTTCAAAACTAGGTACTTGCACAACCAAATAAGCATCAGAGAACAACAAAAAAAGGAAGAAGAATAACATGCAACCAATACATACAACAAGCACCTCCAGTCTTCAACAACTGTAGCAAGGTATTAGCACCACAGATAAGTATCCCGCTCACTCTCTCATGTGCATAATGTAGTCAAAATATGTAAAGGTTGCGAGCAAGTTGGTTTATAAGCAAAAGGTGGCCAGTTAACTTGGCCACCTTCAATGAGTCAACAAAGACAACAATTTTTCCTCTCACACGTGGCAGCAGCCAACTCAAAAAGAAAAGGAGAAGGAAAAAAGTAGTTAAGGCTATGGAAGCATGAAGTGGGAGTTGATTACGAGGAGTGGGGAATGATGAGGTGGTAGTGGGGATCAACGGTCCAAATATGGAAACCGTACCTCAGCTTCCAGCACACCACCTCACCCCAAATGACCATAAGGGGAAATAATCCTCATCCCCATGCATTCATGAATTCATTTCCCCGAGGCTCTCTCTCAAAAATTGCTCTCATACCCAGGCAACCTACAAAAAGGAAAACTCCATCATTTTTCTGCACAAGAATTTGTGCAAGATTACATAGGAAATCCTATAGGATTGCATTGGAAATCCTATAGGATTGCACATAGGATTCCTACAAGATACAGAGAGACAGTCTACAGGATAGGCCAAGAGGAATTTCATAGGGGAAAACACAGGGGTTGGCCACAACAAACACTATGAAGAGGTAGGCTTTGTAATTGCATCCCTCTTTCCAAGTAAATTGAACAAAAAATCCTCTAGTTTGAGTGAATTTGGCAGCTATGCAAGAGAATTATCCACACAGTTATTTCAATTTTTTACTTCTACATTTGAAAATTGTATCAACCATCTCATCTCCTCAAAGTTCACCAACCAAGATGACAAGAGGGTTTAATAGAAGGGAACCCATTAACACTGTGAGAATCCAACAACACCCTCGGGTGCTAGAAATCTTCACAAGGCATAATTAGATGGGGTATTTCGAAAAATTAAGGGGGTATGATGATGAGGTGGCCCGAGATTTTTCTCTCTCCCTCATTCCACTTACCAGAGTCCATTCCACTGTTGTGGTAAGAGGCCTCTCCATAGAGCTCGCTCCTAAACTCATTAGCAGAGTTACCAGACTTCCCTTAGGAGTACCATGGAGGAAGGAAGACAAAGGAGATAGCCAGATTGCCAAAAGAAAATTCTTTTTAGAAGGCGAGGAACCCATTAAGGATAAGAATGGAGTAAGAGAGAAATTCTGCCATATCCCTGGAATGAGGTGAGCTACCAACTTATCAAATACATATCATGTGAGGGTAGGTATAGTGTGGTTTATGGCTATCATTTTAGGCTTCTTGAAGAGTTTAGATTTGGAGTAGAAACACCCCCTCACCACAAGCTCAACATACCATACTTGCTGTTGCAATCACTAATAGACACAAACATCAAGGTGCAAGGGGGAAATTCCCAACAGTTAGCTCACCATGGGTTAATTAGAATCCTTATAGAAGATTCCCTCCAAAACCTCAGAATTCCTATAAAATGGTTAGTTTTCAGAGACATGTAGGCTGAGGAGGACATCAAAGCTCTCACATATGATGTTAGTCCTACTATCAGTGGAAAGGATGAGGAAGAGACTGAAGCAGAGGAAGAAGAAGTAGAGAAGGAAGAAGAGGAAGCAGAAGGAGATGAAGATGAGATGGATGAAGAGGAAGATGAAATAGAAGAAAATGAGGAAGATGAAGAAGAAGAGGAGAAATAGAAGGAGGGTGATGAAGAAATAGAGGAGGATGTTAAGGAGGAAACTGATAAAGAAGATGAGTATCTACAAGAGGAAGAAGAAAGGAAAGACATTGGTGAAGAAAGCAATGGGAAAGAGGAGGCAAAAGACAAGGAGGAGTCACCTAGGGTGTCTCCAGAACCCACTGAGAGAGAGGCAGCAATTGTCCTCACTTCTCTTAGTACCCCCATGAAGCAAAAAGGAAAAATATAGAGGTAGACCCCCTTATATTTCAAGACAAGGAAAAGCACAAGAATAAGGTAGGGGAAACCCCAAACACCAACCAAATTCCCATTTTGATTGGGGACTCACCTAAACAATAGGAGAAAATGCCTCCTCTTAAGTCTCCTATCACCTATGTGAGAAGGCCTATGACTAGATCCACCTCCTCTAAGGGAAAAGAAATCCTACAGGATATACAACAGGATCTATAGGAAGCTGAAGCAATCCTATAGGATACTCTGCTAAACCTACAGGAGACACAAAAATTGGAAAAGGAGGGAGGCCAACAGAAAGAAACTAAAGAAGAGGATCTAGAGTTAAAATAACCTAGCCCCCAAGCTAACGTTGACTCCTACTATAGGTTTATTGAAGGAGGTAGGGTCATTCCTGAAAATTTGTTATTCCACTATTCTTCGAGCTTGAGAAGGAGAGAGCCAAAACTGATCGATGGATGCAGATTGCCAAATCCAAGGGAGTGGAAGACATTGGACACATGGAGGAAAAGCTCAAGGAGATGGGCAGAGAGATAAGTATCTTGAGAGACAAAGAGGCCATAAAGAAAAATCAACTAGAAAAAAAAATGCATGGTTGAGAGGATAACTGTAGGAAAGAGAGAATCAATTGGCATGTATGGCCAGTCTCTCTCTGTAAGCAATCCAGTGTAGGATTCCAGCTATATACCTCAAGGAACAGTGGATATAGTTCCAGATCAAGACCATAGCACAGAGAGGCACCATCCCATTTCAAGACTACAAGCAGTTCATTGATATTTGTGATCAAAGCACACTAGAAGATAGGGCCAATATGTCTACGTTTTATTTTTATAACATGGACTTAGTAGACACGAATGTATGGGACCCTAATGCCAAGCTAGGAGATTTATAGTTGATGGCTTTGGCATCATGGACGAACCAGGAGGAATCAAGGGCTATAGAGATGAAGAATATATTGGAAAGAGAACAAACTAAACCTCTTATGATCAGAGTTGAAGAGTTAGATCCCAATTCCTCCATCAAAACCCATAATTTGATTGCAAATGATCCTTAATTTGCACCCAGGTATCTCACTGCCCAAGAGCAAGCAATTTCACATTTTGAGGACATGTTCAAGTTGTTAGGGGATGATAGCATACATGTTTTCTTGAGGAGATGGAACACATTGCCTTACAGCTTAAAGATAAGAGAGTACCACTCTCCTCAAAGTTTGAGAGAAGCAATGAACAGGACACCCATGTACATGCAATCTATGCAAAAGCTGAAAGTCAATTAGATTGGCCTGAAATTTAGTCCACCACTACTCTTAGGAATGCTAGAAGGAAGGAAGGAAGAAGACGAAAAGAGGTGGTGGGAGGAGGTATAAAATAAAGTAGGCTTCTATGAACAAGAATAGGAAACCACAACAAAGGCATGGGATGTCAGCGAGGCCACTAGAGCTATGAAGGATATGGATATTGATTGAGTTGCTCAGAGGATGAGCAACACTTTCAGTAGGGGGTGATGATGAGCCTCATCATTCGGTAATTCTATGGGCCTTAATTTACCTCTTAGCTTAGTCAAACCAAATTTTCTCACAATGTATTACATGTTTTTTATTTTATTTTGTTTATGAGATGAGTTAGAGTTGGATATTATGCCTACTAGACTAATATGCATTGAATGCAGGATTGAAGGAGAAAATAAAGGAATATTTGCAAAGACTAATGTTAAAACTCGAATCGGACAAGGGAGAACGATTGTAGGAGGTAAATCATCCTCATTTAATTCTCCCCCATTCCAATATTCCTCCATTTATTACACCATCTTGGAGTGCAAGTAGCCAAGTCATGAGGATTAGAAGGCAGCCGAGCAAGTGAGAGACAAAGAGCTAGTTTATCTTGTGTTTGGGAGCTGAGCCTCTCTAATTTTAAGGAAGTCGTTGGGGACTTCAGTTGTATAACTAGAGAGGCCTAGAGCCTCATTAGGATTTGAATTTGTTTTGTAAAACTCTAAGTTATTTTCAAGCTCCAGACTTGTGGAATTTTTATTGATGTAATTTTATGTTTTGGTAATAAGAATGACTTTAGTTTTGAGCCAACATTGATTTAACTCAGAGGGATGAATCTTTGGGTTAGGGCCCAACCCTAGCAACCAAGGCTCCTCTTTCTTGTATCTGTATGTTTATATTAGTCTCATATCTTCATTGTTAGTTTGTCTTTAGATGTATTTTCATTGCATTTGTTAGTTTGTCTTTAGTTTGTTTATTAGTTTGCTTCCATTTGTGCCTTAGTTCGGGAGTATGTTAGCAGGGATAAAAGGAGCACCACAAGGCTATCAATAGGTGTTTTGGCCTCATTTCCTCTGATCCAGGTGGATATTGGTGGCCACCCGCCAAGTCCACTTGGACCCCCACCATTTTTTCTTTCAGCTTTTTAGTTTCCTTAATTGTAGCATAGTTTACTAATTTTAGTAGTTTTTCGGGTCTTGAACTTTCGGAGTCATTTTGAGGCCCTAAACGATGTTTTTTGAGAAAACTAGGAGCATCATGGGTCCGTGGATTGATGTTTCCCTTCCCAAAGTTGTAGTTCTCAAATAGATCTTTCTAACAAGATATCATGTGCATCAAACGAAGATCGTATGCCAAAGTTATGACCACAGGAAGTTGATGTACCAATTTTCCCAAATGGGGCCCACAGTTTGGTGTTTCGTCTTCTAGGGTTAGGTTTTTGGATGTTTAGGGTTCTCCATTGTTTCTCAACAATAAATAGGCCTTCGAGCCTCATTGTAACACAGTTCAGAGGCATGTAGCGACCACATCTCTTCTTAGAGATAAGCTACCATTGCCCTAGCTAGTTTATTTCCATTTCTATTCGTAAGCATATTTCAATATTTTACATTAGTGAAATGAAGTATTATTTCTGTTGCATCTCTATGTTTATGGTTATCTCTGTAATTTGTTGTGTTCCTGTTTAAAACCGGATCAGTGGTATCAGAGCGATCTGCTTTTTCTCAACTTTTCTTTACATGTCCCCAACGAAGGCAGGATATATTGAGTTAGGGTTTGAACTAGTCGAACCTTTGCAAGACCAACCTCGCAAATACCGATGGCCTCCCATGGTGGATGAAAAGAAAGACTAGGGGGTAGGAAATCCTATCAAAATCTTGCTCGAAGAAGCCCTCAAGTGACAAAGGAATGCAATGATGGACAGCTTTTCCCAAATCCTTCAGCTACTACCCAAGGGCGATGCATCAACTTCCAATAGCTACTCTGGAAATGCCACACCATTTAAGGTACAAGTTAATTTTGAAATCCAAATATTCAAGGTTCAGAGTGATACAGATGCTGTCAATAAATGGTTAAATATGCTAGAGGGTTATTTTTCTATTCATGATTTTTCTAGTCGAGAAAAGATTATTTTTGCTCTTCTCAAAGCAGCCCCCCATGTCAAGGACTGGTGGGAAACCTAATGCGAGCAAAAGGATGAAAGTATTGGTTCACTATTTTCAAACATGTTATCACTGTAAAACTTTCTTTAAAAAATTGGACAAACCACATGGTTCCTAAGTTTTTGTGTTAGACATGGTCAAGTCATTTTTATATTTCTAGAGTCTAATTCATAGGGTTAGAGTCTCTTTTCCATCATCAAATAATGTCCATCAGCATTGTCTAGCCCCTTATGGATCCCATATCATGTTTAATGTTTCATGTGTCTCGTCATTTCAAACTTCTGAACGCGCTACGAAACTGTCTAGGTGTTTTCGTAGCGCAAAGTCTAAAATTACACTACCTTCGCTACAAAATTGGGGATTCGTAGTTAGGTGTTTTCGTAGTGTAAAACCCAAAATTTACACTGGATGTGCTACGAAATTGGGGATTCGTGATCAATCATATCTAGCTATCAAATCCACTAGAAGCCATTAAATTTTCATCATCAGGTGTCAGTCCATGAACCTTACCTCTCACATGTAACCATTCATATCCATCATTAGATTCGTTAGGGGTCATTTGTTCGTAGGTATTTCAAATTTCAAAAAAAAGGGTTGATTAATCTTGGTCACATTCGTGTTGATATTGGTCATATTCATGCAAGGGATACTTGGTTCTGTTATTAGTCTAAGTAAACAAGCCCAGGGTGAATAGAAAATAGAGTTCTTTCGCAGGGTTCAAGCGAGGCAGTTTCTTCCAGGTCTTCTATCTATAGGGTTTTCAAAGGAGAAATTTCAGAAGAAAGAAAGAATCACAGGTCAGGACGATGTCTGAGAACTAAACCTGAAGGCTTAGATGCTCTCACAAAGGATAAAACAATTGAAGAAACCTTCAAAAAATTAGGCTGCTAGAGGTTTTGTGAGAAACTACAAGGAGGACATAACCAAGTGACCAAGGAATTTCCTCTAAATTTCACAAGTTTACAAACAAATATTGGAGTGTTAGAATTGCCAATTTCTCCTAAAGTTATATCTTTAGTCATAGAAATTCCAAGAGGTTAGGAAATGTGGTTTCATAATTTCAAGTTTGAAATGGCACCATGCAAGATATTCTTGAAGCCAGAATTTGTAGACACAGATTTAACTAAAGCAGTGCCAAGGGGTTATGTCAAAGATTCATATGCCAACCTACTCTCATGCATACAAAGGTACTTCACCTATGATGGAAGATACCACAAGGTGTATTCTTATCATTTCAAACTCCTACTGCATTTCACTGGGATAATATCTCTAGATCTACCTTTATTTCTGTTTTGAAGCTTAGGCAAGATGTTTGATAAAATACAATTGAAGAAAGAGGCATGTGAAACATCATTTTTCCATCATGGCTTAATTAAATTAATTGACTTGCATGAACTTCAGAAGGTAGATAGAGAGTGGTCTTCGTTTCTCTTTATGTCTGGTTTTAGAGCTTAAACAAGACTTAGCCCTAGGGCTAAGGAAATATCATCGCCAGTGACTAGTCACCATGCAGAAGAAAGCTCAAGCAGGTTTGTTAAACTGAATGCCAGAAAGCAAGTTAAGGAGCCAGTGGCTAGAACACCATTGGTTGTTCAAGATATTCCTCAACATTCACAGAAGAAGAAAGTTCAAATTGAGTAAGCAACACAAGAGCATTCCATTGGTGAAATAGCCCAAAGAAGGGTAACTAGAAGACAAATAGCCAAAGAAAAGGGTAAAACAATGGTCACTAATGAAAGCCCAGTCTCAAAGGGAAATTTGAATGATCTTCTTCAAGCTATTAACATTGAAGATTCCCCTTTAGTCTAAGTAGACTTCATTGAATTAGGTGAGGTCAAGTCAAAAAAGATGAAATCCTCTAAAAAGGTACAGTTTGATGATCAGGTTTCAGAATTTGTTTTTAAGCCCAGAAGGCCTGTGACTAGGCAGTCCAAAAGGTTATAGGAGGCAGAGTCAAAGGTAAGTGAGATATGGGAGATATCAGGATTCCGTGAAGATCTCGTAATTCCAATAATGCAACCATCACTCATGCACAAAGATGACAGAAACAGAGCAGTCGATACTCAAGAAGAAGAAAATAACTATGAGGAAGTCAAGAAGAAATTGAAGCTTGCCAACATATTGCCAAACTTAAGAAAAGGGCAAGGAAACATGCAGTTGAGAAAGCCAATTTCAAAAGAATGAAGGCCCTGTGGAAAGATGGAAAAGCTTCAAAACCTGAAGTAGTTAGAAAAGATGCTCAATACTTCACCTAGACTGTCCTTGCAATCAAGAAAGTAAGGTATATCATATGGATCAATGACAAACTAAGAACGAATATCAGGGTGATGAAAAGACAAATTGAGGACCTCGAAATTCAGCTGAGCAAGTCTGGAGGTTAGCCTCAGAACAAATGAACAAGAAAATAAGTGATGAAACCCTAATAACAATTTTGGTTGAAACAAAGACATTACTTTTTGAAGAGGTTTCAAGGACGGGTGATGTTAGGTATATGTGGCATATGTACATGATGAAACAACTATGAAGAATCCTTAGAAGGAAAGTTTTTGGAAAAAATTGTGTAAATTGATTCACACAGCAGTTTCGTAGCGCGCTATGAAACTGTTGTAGGTGTAGTTTTGTTTTTTTTTATCAATCTTCAAATAAAAGAAGGGGTTATTTTTGAATAAGGTTGCAGTTGGAGAAATGTAAGGGGATCATTTGAGAAGGTCTAAAGCCTAAGTAAAGAAAAACTCAAAGAATGAAAGATATATGCAAGAACAAAGTTTTACGCTACAAAAACAACAGTTTATTTCATAACACATCCAGATTGACTTTCTTCAAGCAACTTCAAGGAGTTTAATTTTTGCACAAGTGTAAGAGCAGGGTTCTATGGCTAATTCAACATGTGTTATATGATTAAAGGGGCTAGTTTGGTCAGCAGGAGACTCGAGGGACACCATTGAAGACCAAAGCTACATTGCAAGGGACATTTTCCTAGTTTTCACGACAAATAAAGGAGAAATTATTGAAGGGCAACAAGAGAGTTATGGACATCACCAAGGTCAAAGTTAGGGAGGAGGAGCTAACAAGTATCAAATTTAATTCCTAGTTTAGGTTGTTACTATCATTATAAGGAGTTGTACTTATAATTGTATTAGGACTCTAAGACTGTTAGATAACTACTACTTGTAACTAAAAGTCTGTTGTAGGTATGAATAGGTGTGAAGCTAGGAAATTCGAATTCCCCTCATGTTGGATTAGGGAATCCAAGATTGTAATGATAAATTTATAAAGGACAAGAGGTGGAAGGCCTCAGGGTTGGCAATTTTCAAAAGAAACAAGCACACTGTGTTATTGTAGCAGACTGTATGTTTTCATGTTAATACAGAGATATTGGCTTTAGTACTCAGGATTCAGAGAGGACTTTTAATGTTTGATTTTCTCATGGCTTTCTTCATTCACTTACTTGCAGTGGTATAGATGCATGTTACTTAGAATTCATTGATAATGCTCTAACTTCCTTCATGTGTTTATAAACTGTGTTCCTTACAGTATGTCTCTATTTTGCTGATATATTAAGACTCTTTATGCCCTGACTTCCATGTTAAGTTGATCTTTTTGTTGTGCTGAAACATGCTCAAACTCCATAGCCCAATAGATGTTTGTTGATTGGTATTTCAACCATTTATACGTTTTCATTTGTTTTTTCCATAGATTTAGCCATCTAATCCTTAAATTGAAATCTTCAACGCAGTGAGAGAGCCTTCTCAGGTTAAGGAGGCTAAGCCTCAGCCAAAAGTTTGGTTTCAAATAGTTACTCAAAGTCTTCCTAATTAGCAGCCTATCAGGGGCTGATTTTGTGATAACAAGTCATAGCCACTTGGAATTCATTCTCGGATGCCATCAAGGAGTAGTACTACCCTGTCAGAAGCTACGAGGTTCAATACATAAACTGGACCACGTTGCAGCAAGGAAAATACCAAGACGTGTCGGAGTTTACCAATATTTTACATACCCTTGGCACAAAGTTGGGTATCAAGGATTCGGAGCAGCATTTGGTACTCAAATATCATGGCTTCCTACACAAGTAAATCCAGGAAGAAATAGAATTCCTGAACATCTCCTCTCTTGGCATAGCATACTGATATGCGGTCAAGGTCTAGAAAATGTTTAAACAGAATAAGCGAGACTTTGGATCTGTGAATCCGAAGCAAGGGAAAGGTCCCCCAAACCACAGACCAAAGGACAAAGCCAAGGCAGGGAGACCCAAGACAACCCGCCAAAGCTGCAAGCAAAGAACAACACCACGAATCTGAAAAAGGACATGAAAAAGTAGTGTGAGTTCCATAAGAGCTCCACTCACAACACAAGTGAGTGTCGGGCCAAGTAGTCACTAGTGGACGAGCTAAAGGTTTCAGAATCAGATGCATGTTCAGACTCTGAGTCGGAACCCAACAAGGGGAATGAAAAAGGGAAGCATATTATCGATGTGGAGCCCAATGCCACTATTGCCACCATGAAGATCCAGAAGGAGGAACCTGAAGATCCAGAGGAGGAGGAGCATCTCTTCCACTCCTAGATGTGGGTAAAGGGCTCCCCGCTACAATTCATTGTCGATAGTGGGAGCCAAAAGAACCTCATTTCGGTAGAGGTTGTGAAGCGTCTAGGCTTATCGACCATAGGACATCCACAACCGTACACCATCGGGTGGCTTCACCAAGGACGAGATCTTCGCGTGAGCCAGGAGGGTCACCTTCCATACAACATCAAGCCCTTCATGGATGAGGTATTTTGTGGCATTTCTTCCCTTGAATTTGGTGATGTATTATTAGGAAAACCATACTTGTGGAAGCGACATGCTTTGTATGAATCAAGGCCTAGTGCTGTTATTGTTACTTTGGGAAATAAGTTGTACAGGATACCAAAGGTAGCATCATCTACCACCATCTCTTTGGTTACTACAAAACAATTTAGTAAGGTCATTTCCAAAATCAGGAAATTTGTTTTCCTGATGATACGCCCTCAAGGAAAGAAGAATATGGTGGAGTCAGGTCGATGGAGTACGAGGACATCTTCACCTCCCCCACAGGGGTTCCTCTATACTGTCAAGTCAAGCACTCCATCGATCTAACCCTAGGTTTGTTGCTACCAATGTACCAAACTATCGGCACTCCATTCTAGAGAATGAAGAAATCAAGAGGCAGATTTAGTAGTTGTTGCAGAAAGGTCACATCCGCCTGAGTTCATCACCTTGTGGGAGCCCGATTGTGTTGGTACAGAAGAAGGATGGAACTTAGAGACTCTTTATTGACTATCAGGCACTAAACAAGATCATTGTCCATAATAGGCACCCAATCCCATGGATTGATAACCTCCTAGACCAACTGAAATGGGCAAAACATTTCAGCAAGATTGATTTAAATTTAGGATATCACCAGCTACCAACCGATCCCTCTGATGTGTGGAAGATGGCCTTCCAAGCCAAGGAGGGCCTTTTCGAATGGTTGGTTATGCCTTTTGGATTAATGAATGCTCCTGCAACCTTCATGAGGCTAATGGATGACATCTTGTGGACATTCACCAACTCATTTGTAGTGGTATACTTGGATGACAACCTGATCTTCAGCCAGAGTTGGGAAGAGCACCTCCACCACATCCAACAGGTTCTCCAAACACTACGGCAATGCAAGTTATGTGCCAGTTTGGAGAAATGAACTTTTGGCATGACGCAGGTTCAGTATTTGGGATACATTATTGATGAACAAGGGGTGCATGTGGATCCAACCAAGATCCAAGTCATTCAAGATTGGCCATCTCCAACCACTCTCACAGAGCTTTGTAGCTTTCTAGGTCTTGCCAACTTCTACAGTAGGTTTGTGTTGGGATTTTCTCATATCACTTGGTCTTTGAGTCAAGTCACCAAGGGAGGAGCGAAAGAAAAATTCTTTTGGTATGAATATCAACAGAAGGAATTTACAGAGTTGAAAGATCGCCTATGCTCGGCACCAGTGCTCACATTACCAGACTTGCAATTACCATTTGAGGTCGAGACATATGCCTCTGACTATGTTATTGGGAAGTCCTTACTCAACACAGGCATCTAGTGGAATTTCATAGTGCGACACTTTCAAACACAGTCTAAAAGTATTCCACTTATGACAAAGAGATGTATTCCATTATGTAGGCCTTCCGAAAATGGAAGCATTACATTTTGGGGAAGAAAACAGTGATCCACACAGACCACCGATCCCTGCAGTTCATACAGACCCAAGGTAAATTGCAGAATGATCACCATCAAAAGTGGTCCACATACTTGCAACAGTTCAATTTGAATATCAAGTATAAGAAGGGAGACACCAATAATGTTGTAGATTGCCTTAGTCGACCATCGATCATGGCATTAACCACTGTGCTCAACTCTTGTGGGCACGAGACTTATGAGTGGCCACTTCTCTACAAAAGTGACCTAGAATTCGGCCACACATGCCAGACACTCTTGGAGGGTCATCATGTTCCAGATTTTCACCTCCAGGATGCCCTATTATGCCACCTAGGTCACCTTTGTGTTCCTTCAAGCGAGCGTGCCAAGATGATTTAGGAAGCACACTACAGTCAAGCTACTGGGAATTTCAGGGTGGAGAAAATGGTGGCAGTACTACAGAAGTATTTCTATTGGCCTAATCTTCGACAAGATGTCAGGAAGTACATCAGATCATGCACTGCCTGCACCATTGCCAAACAGACGATCAGGAAGCAAGGCCTCTATACCCCACTGCCTACCCCTATTCGACCTTGGGAATACATATCCATGGATTACATGTCTATCCTTCCTTCCACTAAGCATGGAAATGACTATATTTTTGTGGTCGTCGACGGGTTCTCGAAGATGGCCATTATGGCAGCCTACAAGAAGAATATCATAGCAGAATCCACTACTAAAATCTTCTTTGAATGAGTCTGGGTACACTTTGGGATCCCATAATCTATCATCTCAAATTGAGATAGCAGGTTCCTCAGTACATTTTGGTCCAGTCTCTGGTCGATGTTGGACACCAAACTCACTAAGTCCACAACCTTCCATCCTCAAACTGATGGCCAAACAGAGGTTATCAACAGGATGATCGTACACATTCTGCACATGTACAACTCAAAGCATCAATGCACATGGGATGAGAGCCTCCCCTATGCTCAACACAGCTACAACTAGGCTCTCCACATCTCGATTGGCCACATCCCATTTCAGGTGGGCTTGGGATTACAGCCATTATGTCCCATTGATGTGGCCATGCCATTTGCAGCTACTCACGTAGATTCGGCTCATGTCCAGTTTGAAACAGATAAGGCAAACAAATTCATTGAGCACATCCAACATATTCACCATCAGGTCCATGACATTTTGGAGAAATTAGATGCCAAGTACAAGCAGCAACATGATCAACATTGGGTGCCGCACAAGTTTCAGGTGGGTGACAAAGTCTGGTTGCATTTGCAAAAGGAACGCCTTACTGGAGCCTATCGAAAAATCAGACCACTCTGATATGGCCCTTACACCATTACCAAGGTTATGGGAGACAATGCATTTGAGCTCATCATTCCCCCATTCCTTGGCCTGCACCCAGTGTTCAATGTGGACCACCTTCAACCATACTTTCCACCATTACTAGACATATCCCACATTGCAGAACATCTCACACCCACATAGATAAATCCAAATTACATGGAACAAGCTGCAATTTATCAGATCATGGACACACAGATCGAGCACACTCCCTATCAGAATATCCAACTGTATCGAGTTTTCAAAGCAAGCCAACTCCTTCACCGAGGCAAGTGGCTCACTAGGGACCAATTTCAGTAGAAGCTTCCTCATCTCATGGAGGAATGCAACGCAATGGGGACCATTGCTTCCTAGGGGGGTGGAATGATCCAGGTGGATATTGGTGGCCACCCGTCAATTGCACTTGGACCCCCACCATTGTTTCTTTCAGCTTTTCAGTTTCCTTAAATGTAGCACTGTTTACTATTTTTAGCAGTTTTTTGGGTCCTAAACTTCCGGAGCCATTTTGAGGTCCTAAACGATGTTTTTTGGGAAAAATGGGAGGAACATGGGTCAATGGACCAATGTTTCTCTTCCCAAAGTTGTATTTCTCAGATAGATCTTTCTAACGATATATTGTGTGCATCAAACGGAGATCGTATGCCAAAGTTATGACCCTGGGAATTTGTGTACCAATTTACCCAAACGGGGCCCACACTTTGGCGTTTCATCTTCTAGGGTTAGATTTTTGGATGTTTAGGGTTTTCCATTGTTTCTCAACAATAAACAAGCCTTCAAGAATCATTGTAACACAGTTCAAAGGCATGTAGCTGCCACATCTCTTCTCAGAGATAAGCTACCATCACCCTAGCTGGTTTATTTCCATTTCTATTTGTAAGCATATTTCAGTATTTTACATTCATGAAATGAAGTATTATTTCCATTACATCTTTGTGTTTATGGTTATCTCTGTAATTCGTTGCATTCCTATTTAAATCCAGATCATCCTCCCCTTGGGATCATGATTTGAGGAAGGGACCCTTATGCAGCCCAAAAAACATAGATTTGTATTTCTTGCATGAGATTTAGAGTTTACTATATTTAAGTTAGAATTTGATCAGTTTTGCAAAGTAGGATTTCATTTCCATCTCTTCTATCTTCATTCTTACAGTAGATCTCATCCATGCTTTCATTCCTTTCAACAACTTTCCTCATGCATAATGTAGGCAGTTAGTTCATTAATTTTGCTTTTCTAGCTTGTGAGAATGCTTCTTGTTTACATAGCTTTTTGGAAATTATACATGTTTTATGCAAAGAAGGTACTTTAGGATTCGACAAAGACTTCATGGCCAAAAACCACCTTCCACTTCTTCCACCATATTCATTCCTTGTTTTCACCATTGCCTTCATTAGTTTTCTTCATTTTACATAGAAATTCTTCCAAGCACATTGAGTGAATCCAACCATCTTCTATCCTTTTTGTTGACTTATGATTGATCCTATACCTTTTCCCACTTCATTCCACCCATCTACCACCTTCCCTAAGCCTTCCATCACCTCCAACACCTCCCATTTTGCTCTTGATTGTATCATGTAGGTTTACAGGGAATCATGTAGGTTTCTAGTACATCCTATAAGTTTTCCTATAATGGCATGTTTTGAGGCCGAATTGAGGGAAAACCTCTAGGAAGCCACCAAAGGTCACCCAAGGGTATCATACACCATCAAACAATATTATAACCCTTCCATCCATCCTCCAACATCCTTAATTCACCTGCCACATCACCAAAATAAATTAGTTTGCATACTTGATTTTGCATGAAAAGACAAAAAGACAAAAACAAATTTATTTCAGTCCCTTTACTTGCACATTAGTGATGTTTGATGCCTTTTACTTCCATTCTTAGATAGTATCATTTGGTTCACGTTAATTTAGCATTATTGAAAAGCATAGTTGCTTGGCAGTTAATTAGGAAATGGTGTGATTTAGCCTTGAATTTCGGTCTTTTCCATTATTGTAGTAGAGTAGCTCTCCCTTAGAGTAGACTTCCCTTTCTTTCATCAAGAAACCAAGCTTCTTCTGACTCCATAGAATTTTCGCTTGAAAACCACAGTGATCTCTTGCCAGCTGAACAGTGACAAAAGGCAGGACCATCACTTTTACTTGTGTATACAACACTGTCACCTCCAAGCTTGTACGAACCCCGAGTTGATAAAGTAAAGCTAGTAGCCCAGGATTTGCAACATTCATGCTGCAATACTTGCACTCATAAAGGGATATGATAGAAGAAAAAAAAGTGTTGCTGGTAAAGGTAGACACTTTGAAGAATGTTGCAGATGCATTGACAAAATCTGTGAGCTATGATAATTTCTCTTGGTGTAGAGAAACAATGGGCGTTGCAGGGTTGGATAAATGACTAAGCTCTCATGTGGAAAGAAAACAACAAGTGGGAGAATGTTGGGTTGTATTATATTCTTTCCATGACTATCTTCCCTAGTTAAATCAAGGGGTTAGAGGGGCGTCGAAGCCCCACCTTCATTGGGGCGATGTGTAGCAAGGGGGTGACAAGGGGTTTGAGGGGGCCAGTTATCCCCCCTTTATGGGGTCTAGGGCAGCACCCCAGGGAAATTTTTTTTGGACCCCATATTGGGTGGGAGGACCTACCTATGGTTTTATGCATGGTTTTCACACATGGTTTTGGGCGCGATGGTTTTCGTTCCATGGTATTTTGTAGATCCGATCAAGGGAACTACGATTATGCTCTAATACAGGGTTAATGAATTGGGGTTATGGATGCTTTAGCATGTATATATATGTATTGTAACATTGAAAGGAACATAATGAAAAATCAATCTGGTAGTCCCGGTTTTGGTATCCAAGGGATAATGTCTGTGTGTATTTGTTTTATGTGTTATGCTCCCACTATTGCTTATTTTTTGTGTTTTAGAGTTTGTGTGTAGGTAATTTTTGTAGGGGGTTAAAACCTACAATTGGTGCATTAGTCAAACCGAATGGAACAACAACAAACTCATATTTCACATACCTAGTCCTGAACACAGTCTTGAAGATATCCTCTTCCTTAATGTGTACCTAATAATATCATGATCTCAAGTTGATCTTAAAGAACATTGTTTCTCCCTTTAACTGATCAAACAAATTGTGATGCAAGAAAGTGTTCCCTCTGTAGACAAAGGCAACCCCTCTAGCCCTAGAGTGGGTCTAGTCACAAACAAGGACAGATCAGCAATAGCTTTCCTTAAATAGTTAAAGTTGGAGGCCTACCTCAACCGGTGGTCGATGGAGTTCCGTTGCGCTTATTGACACCTAATCCAAAACGGATGGGTGAACTGGACAATCATCAAGAAGATGAACTGATCCATCATGTTTATGTATATAAATGTGTGTTAGCTAATGAATAATATATTAGTTTTTCTCCGGCTCATTCTGGAGTTACCCTGGCCTGACATGGTATCAGAGCACAGGTCCCAGAAATAGTTGTAACTCCTGCTGTCCTGAGAGCTGCTCAGTCCTGAGCGCTACTCTGACATTGATTCCCTGGCCTGCACTATAAGCGTTTTCATTCAAGGCGCTATTACACTCCCTGCCTGAAGACTGCGTACCTGACATGCGTGCCTGACATGGTATTTTTTTGAAACGCTATTAAACGCTGTTTATATGAAACGTTGTGTGGCATTTTTTAAACGTTGTCCGATACTTATTTGAAGCTGCCTGTATTAAAATATTCGGAACGCTGCCTGACTTGGTATATGAAATGCTGCATTCTTGGTATATGGAACGCTGTGTGGCATTTTTTAAACGTTGTCTGATACTTACTTGAAGCTGCCTGTATTAAATATTGTCATGCAATGTATATGAAAAAGGAATATGAAAATGTGTCTTCCATGTAATCACGCGAGTTGAAGCTCATAACTCAGAGCATCGTATTTGAATCTTGAGGGCTTGGAGCTGCAAATGGTTTTGTCGTCCGTCTTGAATGTGCGAAGGAAGCGTTTCTAGCTTACCGCGCTGCTGTAGGTTCTGGCGTTATCAATGACGGATTCCGACCATTCTCCGGCCCATCCGACGCTGTTCTAGCCCTTGCGCCACCAATTCTGAGAGTCCCAATTCACGGAATCCGCCCTGAGGTTCAATCACCTGGCCCTCTGAAACCACGAGGGTCGAATGATTGCAGCAAGAGGTCGTGGAAAATATGAACGAAGGAATGTTGATCTAACTTGTGTTTGCAGAGTTGCTTGTACTAGATGGACGAGCGCCAATATGCAATGTATATGCTCTTTTGATAATGACAAAGATGTTTGTATGTTTCCTAAGATTGAGCAGTTTTTTGTGAGAGGTTGTTATGTACATTGCCATGTTATGCTACTGCCGCATTTTATATGTTGAGTGCTGTTTGATACATGTAGCAGAATTTCGAATATGGTGATAAAAAGTGTGTAAACAATATATATTACAACAATATATATTACAGTGACAACAATATATATTACAGCGAAGCGCTCAAACATTTTTTTGGGTGATATATGTAGCAGAATTTTAAATGATTTTTTTCTCCATATCAAAATCATTTTTTAAAGCAGCTGAAGTTTTTTAAGAGCAATTTTTTTTTTCACCATCAGAAGTATATATCAGCAAAAGTTTTTTATATCAGCAGAAGTAACCTTTTACAGAATGCATTCAATCATCTCTATGATAGGAATAGTTCTCACTGGCAAGGAGAACTATCCTGACTGGTCCCGGATGGTACAACACACCCTCATTTTCAATGAGCTGTGGAAAGGAGTGTGTGTCTGAGAAGGAGACAGTGACCCAGAAAAGCCTACA
>APFE030591313.1:0-36294 GCA_000404065.3 Pinus taeda
CTAAAACCTAGACCTTAGTTCTATCCAACTGTACAATGTGAATTGCGGACTTTTGGGGTTCAATGTTCTATTTCGAACAAATTTAAGCTGGCATTATATTAGAGGAAGCCCCTGAGTCAATCAAACATTTGTGTAGATTTATATTATAGATCTCGTAGGTTAAGAGGAAAGGAGGGGTATGAGAATTTGATCTATCTCCTATTAAAACAACATTAGTATCTTCAACTCTACCACAAGGTGGTTTACCTGTCTCATTAGCAGCTTTAGATATTACATCATTTGGAAGAGGAAAATAAGGGACAACATTTAACTCCCTAAGAACTCATTTATGTTGATGTTTGAGCTTACTAAGCTCAAACATAGTGATATTTTCCTTTGTCTTCTTCATGTGTTCAATAATATTGTAGTCCATAGAATCCGTAACTACTAATGTCTTTGATGTTCAAGGTCACTTTGAAGCTGATGGCTGATTTTGGGAAGGTATGGCTGTAGATTTATTTGTGGGAACCTTTTCATTGGTAGCAGTAGTACCTATATTCCTTTTCTTTTGAGTTTTTTGAACAGGTTCAGGAGTTCCTTTACTCTTGGTAGTTACAAGGAAAGCTTATTGTTCATTTTCTGTATCGGAATTATGCAAAATAAAGTCCCACATCCCATGATATTCTACAGTCTCCTCTTCTTCAGGTTCTCTGGATGACAAGATTGTTTCTTCTTCTTCTTCCTCTTCAGGATCGGAGTCTGCATTGGATATAGCATTTGGTGGTTTTGATTCAGGCTTCTTTTTTTGTTGAAGTCTCTGCTACTTGTTTTTTTATTTCTACCATTTCGTTTGACATAGTCTTGAGAAAGTTTTGGAGACCCTCCATATCAGATGGGTCTTTGGGGGTTTTCTTCTTTGAATCATCTCTGAAAGAAACTTTTTTGGATTTTCTATCTTCAAGAGTGGCCTATTTTTTAAAGCAATAATGCGTTTCGCTACTGCAAGTGCCTCTTTCACGTTTTCAGCTAGAGTTGGTTTTGCAGCTCTGTCTACAAAAATATCTATATTTGAAAGTAGGGTTGTTATATACCACTCAGTTCTAATTTTCTCACTTGGTTTAGAGGCAGTGTGAATCTTATTAAAGATTTTATTAAACCGCGAATTGAAATCCTTTATAGGTTCTTTGGATTCTATCCTAAGATTCGAGACATCATTGATTAATGTTGTTAGAGATCTATGATCACCATACTTGGTTAGGAGCTGCTCTTGAAAAATTTTCCAACTTGTAATCGATCTAGAGAGCAGGGAAAAATACCAAGACCCAACTGATCCTTGTAAGGTATAAGGGAAAAGTCTAACAACAAAATCTTCCTCTGTTGCTCATTTTAAGTTAACTGCCAACATGAAGTTGTTAATATGCTCATCGGCTTGTATTCCCGCATCTGGATTAAACTTCGGTAACCATTTTTTGGAGTGTGCTAGCAATGGATGTAATGGTGCAGGCATCGTGATTGCACTAGGATTATTCCATGGATTCTGAGCCAATGTAGAGCTAATACTAGATGATATTGCCAATTAAGTTCCAGATGGCTGGGAAGGAGATGATATTGAAATTTGAGATGGTTTATATGTTGAGGTTCCTGATCCCTATTGAACAACAATGTGTAATGGGGGAGTGGATGGCTGACTTTACACAGGAGAAGATGAAATGGATGATGATGAGATAGTATCACTATTAGATCCTTCAGTTGTTTTTCTTTCCCTTTTCCTTTTAGGTAGGGGCAACTCAATAGGTTCAATAGCAAGCTTCCCACTCTGAATTTTGGTGAGATGGTGAGGTGGAATGAATTGCGAAGTCTCAGTGCCTTGAGATATCTCAGATTTCTGTGGTGATATTGAAAAATCTTAAAGTTTGTGGATAAGGGACTGAACTTCAAGAGACTCTGGAGTTAATCGTTCTGGGATATGTTGGGGTTGAGCTGTGGTAGTTGACTCCTCTTCTTCTCGTTTGAAGATTAGAGTTCCAGTATGCAAAGGAGTGGTCAGAGGCGAGTTGGAGGGAGATTTACTCTCAGAATGGGTTGTAGATTTATGTTTGCTCGCCATTCATAGTTCATACCCTCCTTCTAGTGCCAAAAATGGTGATGCCTTGAAAATCATTGCATCAACATCGGGGAAAACCACCCAGTCCGGACCTTAAAAGCAGCTCATTTTCCGTTTGGTGTGGTGGCTCCGACTGGATATAATGGGACCAATTTTCCAATGGTTGGTAAATAGGATGGATAAGTGGTTTATTTTCTATTATCTACTGATAATGGATGGATAATTTATTCTATAATGCAAAAATAATAAACAACTTAATATATCCCTAGAAATTCCCAATTTAGTGTAACTTTTGACGATCTTTATTTACAAATAGGCATATAAATGACTCCATTGATAAACAAAGATATTCATTCATATGATAATTACTTTGTTCAAATAGTTGAACAGAGTAATCCTTTAAAACAATATTACACTATTCTTCATATATCATTGATATAAATATGATTGAAAGAATAACACTCAAACATTCAATAGTGATAAGCATAAGGACTGTTGTAAAAACACATACATGTATACAATGATAGAAAGATTAAATAAATGCTAATTCATATAAAATAATGGAGCAAAGACATAGATAATAGTACCATATGTAATTCGGATCCCTCCCGATATCAATCGCATTCAAATTCCTTCTTCTAACATAGAACACTTTCACAAAAAGCAATAGTGCATATCTCATCAAAGCATTCTTCATTAAAATTTAGAATATAGGTCCAGTCTTCATAAAAAATATATATCAGAATCACAATAGTGTAACTTCCCAATCTGAGTTTATACAAAAATTTAGGACCCTTTCTACAGACATGAAAGGGTCTACAAATACTATCTAAGCTAACTAATTATGAAATAAAAATTCTATTAGGTGGTATAACCAAATCATGAAGACCTCCTTGAAATAGATCTGTATGCAATCAGTGGCATGATTCACTATTTCGGCCGATCGTCCTTTGGCTTGAGATGGAAGATACCAAGCACTGGTTGCAATTCTGGAGGGTGACTCAGATGAGAATGCAGTTGGGTTGAATATGTAGCATCATGAATTTTGGGAATCATGTAACTGATTGCATCGGTTAAACATTTTAGTGCTACCATTTGACTGTATGGTTTAACTAGGAAGAGCCAAAAGGCGTCCCAGGTTAAACTTTGGATGCATCTAATTAATCGCTCCTTTTCCAATTCTTGATTGCATGTCTGTTCCAATGCTTTGGCTGATGGAAATTTACCTCGAGTGTGCTATGAGATCAAATTAGACAGATAAAGAGTATCATTGATTAACTTAGTCAAATTACTGGTTGTTGATCTGCATCTTGAAGTTTCCCTTTCTGCTTTCATCAATTGTGACTGCCATTCTAGGAAAAGAATCTCCTTGTGTGATTCTAGAATTTTAGGGAGATTTGTAGCAGAGCCTCAAACCTAAACTCTATTGGTTGAGGAAAACTCATGGACTTCTCTATCTGTTGTGATAATTGAGCAATTTTCTCATCTTTTGTTTTACTTATCTGTTCATTCATTGTCTTAAGCTTGGACAATGTTGTAGATAATTCCCTTTGTTTCTGCACTGCATTTTGGTCTATCCTCTATTTATCCTTTATAAATTGCTCGTTTAATTGGTTGTTTACTTGCTTCTATGCTGCTAACTGCTATTCCAATTTTTCTATTCTTTGTTGTCTTTCGGATACCTGTGCCTCCAATTAAACAATTATTTGGTCCTTTTCTTTTAGTAAATTGCTCACTTTTGATGCTTTATCCATAGTATCTACCGAGTAGGCCCTGACATATTCATAGAGTTTTGTGAGGTATTCGGAGGGATTGAACTATTATTTCCATACCACATTAGCCATCTTTGTTTGTGCAGGTAAAAGGGAACACTGATCAATTCTTCTCTTTTTCCTTTGTCTTTTTACTACAACTCTATGCTTAGTATTATAAAAGATATCTAATGGTGGTATATATTCTATCTGCAAAAAAATTTCATCCGATAGATCTTTAGGAATTATCTGTATATCTTTGCTCACAGGTAGGTTGTTGGTTACTTTATTTTGAACCGTACATGTTGCTAACTTGTGACCAATTATCACTTGAGGTGTACTAAAACCCTACGAATTCTCACGATTGCTTATAATGGAATCGAACTATTGCCATTCTCTAAGGAGCTTGGGATCGATTTGAGTAGCTATATCCATGTGTTCACTGCCCTTTTCCTATTCTTTCTCCTATTTTAACTCTTTTCCTTTCTTAGGAATTTTTTCCGCAGCTTGGGATTTGTCACCAGTTTGTTGTTCAGGCTTGCTTGACTGGATTGCGGGGGTGGTAGCTAATAAGTCCAGAGGCAGAGTTTGCAACCTCTCTTCTCTAAGCCTATTGAACACTTCCAACCCTTCATCTTTATATTTGATCCTAGCTAATGTTTTTACCTGAAATAATGAATCTGATGAGGAAAATAGGTCATCAAATTCATCCTTTTCATGATCAATCCTTGCAATCTTGGCTTGTTCAAGAACATTATAGGAAACTTTTCTAGGATCATATTGTCTATTGGGGATGGTTGAAAAATTGAGAATTCTTATTTTCTCTACCTCCTTTCCTGCGTGTTTGTAATCATGAAGGGTGTAGACACTGCATCTTAGAGGAAATGTAGGCCATACCTGTTTCTTAGAGTTTCTAAGAGTTTTGGATGTCCCTTCTGTTGTTATTTCGTAGGCCAATTCCCGAGCTAACAACTTATCGGGCACATACAGAGGAAGGACATGGGGTTTTGTAAGGCTACCAGAAAGTCTTATATAAGCAAACTTGTCTTCTTCGAACCATTTATCAACTGCAGTCACGTCTATCCCTGCTTCCTCGAAAATCCTGGGGGTAGGTTTATCAAAAATAGCATTGTAGATAGGCAACACAAAACCATTGCATATTTTGTACAAATGATATTTGTAGTGGGCTTTCCATAACATCTGATGATAAATACGGATTGCTTTGGGATCCTGGGGAGTCCATCTCCATCCAAGTAATTGATATTCAGAGTTAAAACAAAGAGTATCCATAATATAAGCACTATAATAAAAAGGGGGAATGGTCCTCGTAGTTTTGCGTGAATTTGGTCTGAATTCAAGAATTGTTGTGACCAATTTGTCGGAAAATATGTTTGCCCAATCCATTACATAACTATTAACTGCTGCTTCCATTGAAGGGACCATTTCAATGGTGAATTTAGAAGAATTATGTATCCCCCACATTCTACACATCACAGCCCCGACATAACACTAAGGAGAATCCAATGAGTCCACGAGTACTTACCTGATGATTCGTGTTTGTGCTTCTTAGGATTATGTCTCCACTACTTAATCGGGGCTGATTCTGTCTCATTTTCATTCGCAAATTTTTCCACGAAAGCTTTTTTGTACCGCTTTTCAGTTTTAGGAAAGTGAAACATTTTCCTTAGATCATCACGCTGGAACAATCCAAAACTCCTCCCATCAATTGTGCAAAATTTTCTTCTTGAAACTGGAATTTCCTCTACCACCCATCTCACTACGTCAGTGTATGGAAGAATATTTTCTCGTGCTGCTATTCTGTGCAAATGTAAACAAGCTAAATCTTTGAGAGGTGCTTCCGATTTGTTAGTTGAGTCGGCCATAGCTTCTTCTGATACTTCCCCAGGCTCCTCTGCTTCAATTAAATTCTAAATTCTCTCCCAAATAGTATTTCCAAGGCCGAGGCACATAGTGTATGAGATTAACCCTTTTCTGCTTGGATCTGGATCTTTGGCTAGCAACACTACTTCTATAGGAGCTGCGGCTACAGATTTTTTTGATTTCTTCTCCATTTGTTTCAAATTCCATATTTGAGTGGAGTTCTGCAGAAGCAATGAGAAAAACGTGATACAGAGAAATGCTTTTATAGATCAATATGAAAGAATTATGTCGATCAGCAGTTGAAAATGGATTATAGTGAAATTGTCGTCGATAAAATCTACAGAAAAATATTCCCTTAACTACTTCATTGATTAGCCGTTTAACCTGTCAATCATGGTAAAGGAGGTTTTAAATGTCCATCACATAGTTTATATGCCAAATGATTCATTTAAGTGTGCGTTAGATTTCTTTGATGGATAATCAGAAGTAAATCACAAATTGGCAATCGGTAATATGAATAGAAAAGCTTTAATATTTGTTTTAAACATTTCCAATCATAGAAAGGTGATATAATGCATGAAATCCTTTTAAGTATGTTCTCGAGATATGTCCCTTATTAATGCATCGCAATCAGGGTATGGGTTCGGGTTTTATTACTATGTCAATGTGATTTCACTGATCGCCGATTGCAATATGCTTTATCCCATTGAAGGATTCGAGTATGTCTTTTAATCATGTGTTGACTATTATTGTCGATTGCTGATGGTGATACGCTTTATCACATCGAAGAGATCAAGGGGGATATTTCATTATGCTTTGTAATTTGCCTTTCTCGATATCTAATTGCGATTACCTTTTCGGATCGGAGTGAATGAATGTGTCTTTATATATGTTTCCCTTGTTATTGCGATATGCGATCTTGCAATCGCTTTATCGCAATAACGAAGAACTTGATGATTTTTTTAAAGACCCACTTTATTTCTATTCAAAAGGATTTTAAAGTACTTCATTTACATCAATCCGTTTGATAAGGGTTTTTCGTTATGATGGGTTAGTACCGATTCATTCAGACATCTAAGTTTATTTTAAAAGGGACCCATTTCATATTATGATTTTGTACAAAAATTTTCTGAAATGGGGGGTTGTTGTACAGCACAACAATACACTAATATGCCGACAAGGACTTTCACCAAAGGATAATGGAATATTTCATCAAATTGATCAAGAAAAAGCATGGAAAGGATATTAGTAAGGATAGCATAAATGAAAAATCTATTCAATGTGTTCCTTGTAATATAGAAATAAACAAAACATTTAAAGAAAATTAATTGCACAATGATCCAGTCCAAGAAAACAAGGTTTTCC
The DNA here is from genome assembly GCA_000404065.3 of Pinus taeda. Taxonomy (NCBI): domain Eukaryota; kingdom Viridiplantae; phylum Streptophyta; class Pinopsida; order Pinales; family Pinaceae; genus Pinus; species Pinus taeda. Next base: position 7,081 of record APFE030591313.1, read on the forward strand.
ACAAAGCAATTAAGTCTTCTAGAAAAATTCAACAATTCCAATTTAATAATCCTATCGGCCTCTCTTTGTACCTTTTGGGACAACTTCTAGTTTTAGATTTATAATCTCACAACATATATAGTTTAATCATGTTGACTAGCAAATTTCAAATTCACAAAAGATTCTTAGCTTAGAAATCAATATGCTATGTGGACTACTAAAAGTAGATACAACTTACAACACAAGTTGTTATCAAACCTCCCAAGAGAACTAGAAGGATCAAGTGTTACAGAGAAAAATATACAAATAGAAACATGAAACACCAATGACCTTGCCAAAAAAAAAGGCCAAAAATTGCACCTATTGCCTATGTATTTCCTCCCCAATGGTTGAACAAATAAAATTGAAAGATATTCTTTACATTACATAATCATGAAATAGACCAGCTATTTAAAAACCCAAATAAATATAGAATTTTGAAGAAAATCCTAGAAGCTACTTAAAAACACAAATAAATACAAAATTTTGAAAAAAATCCTAAAAGATGATGATAATGCAAATGTTGCCTAAAAGTTGATGATAATGCAAATGTGGTTTAAACCTTAAAAACTCAGTTCTGCACCATTGGATTGAACTAGTTATGGTTTATACTCTAAGAACACACATATGCTTAACTTACAATAATATAGAGTCACTTGCACAATGAAATCATACCATAAGATAACTAAATTATATTACGGAAGACACCCAAATAGATGAAATCATGCTATAAAAGAACTAAATTATATTATAAAAGGAACACAAATATATTTGCTCATGGATCTAAGAGTATTGCATACCTTTTCTATATAGGTCGCATTCCTTCCTTTTCCTCAAGTCGCTACTTAATTTGGTCAATTGTATGATTGGGTTGAATATCTATCTCCACTTCCTTTCCTATAAGGGTCTTGAGCTTGATGGAAATGCCTCCCCTTACCGCAAAAGAAAGTGAAGGGTTGAGTGGTTTTCCATATTATAATCAGCTAGAGTGAGAGAGAGCCTATCTTCTAGCTATTTTCTACCAAATATTAATCACTGCTCATGTGGAGGGATACCGTCCTTATACTGTCACAACAACAAAATAACACACCTAGTTAAAGCCCAAGTGCAATTGCATTTTACAACAGAAAGAAAATACTCTGGATAGATTGTGCTTAAACTTCAAATACTACAAAAAAACTTAAAACTCATCAATAGTTAAAATGACTATCAGCAAGTAGATACACCATAGATATTACAAAAATCCACAATGATTTAAAAGGATGTCAATGACTACTCTACATATGCTTGAAAATATGCAAAGATTCAAAAGGCTATCGGCAAGCACTATACAAGCAGTAAAAAGCCACAATGATTTTAATGAGTATTAGTAAGTACTAATACCAAATAATCAAATTTTGGTATGCCTGACAAGCTCAGGAGTAAAAGTGAGGAGTTAGAAGTTTCTCACGATAGGGTAAGGGATATGGCTCAAACTTATGATACCCGGAGATGAATATGATTGTGTTTTGATTAATATTTGCCAGATTTAAGAGGTTGGCAAAGTTGGGGAAAGTGGGGAGCTGATATATCCTTCACCAAGGTTCAAAGATACACCAAAGAAGTGGTAGACACACAACCTACATGGAGTTAAGTCCAAGTGAGTATATAGGTGTATAATGTAAGTAGCATCTCATTAGTGAATACATGGCAGATGATCAATGCATATATAAAAGTTATCTCACCTCTGGATATATGGTGGCTAATTATTACATGAGAGGCATTTTATAGAAGTAAAAGTAAAAAATTCTACACAAATAGCATTTCATTTCATTAACACAAGTAAAAAAAAAAACAAAAAATGAATGTTTTTGAATTGAGGCTTGTGTCACGCCCCCAAGCCTACGGTGGTCTTTCAACCGTGCTGGCGAGGTGTGACATCACCACACACTTTCTTTTTAACAATACTAATGTATGTGGACTACGCCTAATTCACAACCGATAACTTAGTTTGTTTTTCACAACCAAGTAAAATGCATTAAACCTTTATACCAATGAAGCCCATACCCATTCATTATCACAGAAATTATAAAAGACATCAATTGCACGATATAAAGGGGAGGGGAAACTCCCGAACAGTCTGGCCAACAATGTATTATATATATCATTTTTACAATAGTACAAAGTTCAAGTGTGCTTGGAAAACTCCAAGCCAACACAGCCAATTTTTACAATCATAGGCAACCTGCCTTTACATAGACAAATGAACACCTTTGCACCAAGAGTGGGTGCCCACACGGGTCACCAAGACACTCTACACAATCCTGCACATCTACACGTCCAAACTACAACTCTCAGCCCTTTTCAACCAACCAACGACCAAGCAATACCCCTACACATTTACCATGCCATGCGCATGAGTTATGCGCATCAAACTGTGCCCTTCAATTGCTATGCAAAGATCTCAAGGATGAGCCAGCTTGTTCGTTGTCTCTCAAATGCTCCAATGCATGATATATATATACACATGTCAACGTGAATGTATGTGGGAGGTGGCACCTCGGTCGACCCCCAAAATCCTTTCCAACGCACCCCTTCATCATACACCAATACTGTCGACTTTCCATAGCGTAAGCCATTCCCATCGGTGTATAAATGTGTCGTTCAGTTCATTGTTCCAACCTGCTACCCATGTGCTCCAACCGCAGGTCGTTTGTCCGTGCGCGCCTGCCCGTTCAACCGACTGTCCACCCGCTCATGTAGTGCTCGCCTTCAGGCAGTGCTCACCTTCGTGCAGCACTACCCACGTTCGTTCAGCCTTCGCCCATTCATCGCGCCCATCATTTACCCGTTGCACCCGTCGTGCGCTCTCCGTCATTTTCCCGTTTCGCCATCGCACCCGCGTGCCCATCGTTTACCCATGCGCCCGTCGCACCCATGTGCCCGTCACACGCCCGATGTTTGCCCGTGCGACCACCGTGCACGGTGACTCGCCCGGCGCCAGACGCGTTTGTGCCCAAGGGCCTTACATCCTCCTCCACCTGAAGTCGTTCTCATCCTCGACAACATCCCCAAGCATCAATCCATGATATCGACTCCTCCACATATGGCAAACATCCCCGCAACATATCTACGACTCCATCTCCACCATGTCTCATCTAAGCGACCAACTTCCACCAAGATAGTCCATACCAAAGTATGTCATCGATGTCCATGATCATCGACCACCTGCCGCAATCTCTCCATGCTGCTCTCCACCATGGAAGGCTGGCCCTTCTAACCCAAGCTACATGTCCTCTGCAACAATGTATCCACTCCATCATGTCACCAACTCCATCATGTGCAAAACTGCCCATGATATGTCAACAAGTGTTAACACACCACAACCATGTGTCAACATCTCATCAAACTGCCAAGTGCTCAAAGAAAACACTCCTCCATAAAATGTCAAGTGTCCCAAGAGAACACCTTACCATCGAATGTCAAGTGCACCAATGGTTAAGAGTGCAATCACTGACAATACAGAATTGTAGAATCTAAAAAAATAATAAATCCATATTCCCCTTGGATCAAATGTGAAGGAAAAGTATGTATACACAAAGCTCACATGACACAACAAAATCCCTCAATAAATAAAATAAAATGGCAACAACAGGGCATGAATGCCTAGAACAAAACCACAGAGACTAAAAATAAAATCATAAAATAATCCATTCATAACCAAAAGCCATCAGTAAAAGAAAAACCCCACATGTAACAAAAAAAATCAAAAACAAAAACTAAGTTCTACAATTCTGTCATACAAAACCCCACTTGCATCAAATAACTAAAAAAAGGAAGACATAAACCTAATTGGGATACAACATGATTCCAATTATCAATGGTATCACTGCTTTCAACATCGAGGATGATCATCCTCACTTTGAGAGTCTTCACATATATCTGCATCTTGGCCTAAAAATATCAATGATCCTCCAAAAAAAAATTATGTGAGATAGGGGAGTCCAACCCAGATTGAATGGTGGTGAGATTAAGGAGTGAAATGAAAATTATCGAGGATGGAATAGATACATATAAGGTTCATGCAAGGATAATTCATTTGATCCAACAAGAAGCAAGAACCCCTTAACACAAAGGCGATGAAGAATTTGACACCGACTAGATGCCTGACTGCCCCAGGACCATCATAAGTCCACGCTTGTGCCCCTAAAGAAAACCCAATTTTTTTTACACGAATCGATGAAAAGAATTTTTCTATAGATGAAAATTTGCTTTATACGTTAAGGAAGGGCATGGCCACAACCGTGAGAATTGTGGTCCACCAATAGGATTGCAAGAAACTACCAAAATTGATTTTCAGCTCAATTTGTAATGATTTTTTTTTTTTGGTTTTAACTAAGTAGAGTGTGAATGCCCAAAATATTATAGATTATATAAATTTTGACTCATTTAAAAACAAATACAATTAAATTATAAATAAAATTAAAATTATAAAATTTTGGAGTTCGTTTTTGTCAGGAGAAGGAGTGGAGACTAAATGTTACATGGTTAACATACCACTATCATCAGTGTTGGAGGATAAGACTCCACAAGAGGTATTGACTCGTAAGAAACCTTCTCTTTCACACTTGATGGTATTTCGATGTGATGCATATGTACATGTTCCAAATGAGAAAATAACAAAGTTGGATAGTAAATCTGAAAAGTGCATCTTCATTGGGTATAAGGATGATTTAGAAGGTTATAAGCTTTGGAATTCAAAAACAAGGAACATTGTGTACAACAAAGATGTGGTCTTTAGAGAGGTGAAATATATTATTAAACATGAAGTCCTATTAAATGAACCTAAGAAGATAGAGTTTGAGCTAAAGGAAGAAGAATTAGACTCTACAACAGAATATGAATTAGAAGATGAAGAGCCACAAACTTTGGTTGTGAGAAGATCAGTTAGAGAAAGAAAGAAGCCAACAAGTTATAGTCCATCTTTTTTCTATTCAAATTTTGCTTTATCTATCACTAATTATGATCCTAGAACTGTGAGGGAAGCACTAGATTCAGAGGATGTAAAGCTCTTCAAAGAGGTCATGGTTGATGAAATGACATCTTTGCATGAAAATGAGGCTTTAAATCTGGTGGAGTTGTCGGTTGGAAGGAAACCGATTGGCAGCAAATGGGTGTTTAAGAAGAATATGAATGTAGAAGGAAAGGTGGAGAAATACAAATCTTGATTGGTAGAAAATGGTTCTTCTGAGGTGTCGGGAATTGTTTTTGGGGATATTTTTTCTCTTGCTGCCAAGGTAGCTTCTATTAGATTACTTTTATCTGTTTCTACTTCTTTTGATTTTTAGGTAGAACAGATGGATGTGAGGACAACATTTCTTCACAGGGATCTAGAAGAAGAGATATGCATGAAGCAACCTGAAGGCTTTACAGTGAAGGATGAGAAAGAATTGGTATGAAAGTTAAATATGTCTCTATCTTGGTTAAAACAATCATAAAGGATGTGTTATTAGAAATTTGATACATTTATACGAGGAAGTGGATTCACTAGAAGGAAAGAAGATCAGTGTGTGTATTTTAAATTAATTGGTGACCTTGTTATTTATATGGTCTTGTATGAGGATGATATGTTGCTAGTTGGAAATGACAAAGAAATATCCAATATTTGAAGACCCAATTGTCCTCCAAATTCCACATGAAAGATATTGGTGTTGAAAACTATATTTTGGGGATGAAAATTAAATGAGATTGGCAAAGAGGAAGATCGGGTTAAATGAGAGGAAGTATGTCGAGACAGTATTCTAGAGGTTTGATACGCAAGATAGTAAACCAGTGAAGGTTCATATTCCTATAGGCGTAAAGTTATCTCTTGAACACTATCCCAAGACACAAAAGGAGGAAGAGGACATGTCCCATGTTTCATATGCAAGTGCAGTCGATAACCTATTGTATGGAATGGTCTATACAAGACAAGATGTTACACATGTAGTGGTAGTATTGAGAAGGTTTATGTCAAAACTAGGGAAGGAGCATTGGACAACATTGAAGTAGGTTTTCAGGTATTTGTGTGGCACTATTGATTATGGATTGTGCTACTAAAGAATACCATGATTGTATGATTTTTGGACATCTATGGCTTTTTTGATGCATACTGGGCTCAAGATCTCAATAAGAGAAGACACAAAAGTTGGTATATGTTTAACCTATTTGGAGGTACAGTGTGTTGAATGAGTAAGAGAGAGTTTCTAGTGGCACTTTCAACTACAGAGTAAGAATACATGGCAGCGACTCATGCAAGAAAGGAAGTAGTTTGGTTGCAAAGATTGTGCTCAAGTATGGGTCTGTACATCAAGCTATAAGGATAGACTATGACAGCCAAAGTGCAATTTTCTTTGAAAAGAACCTTGCTTATCTTTCAAGGACAAAGCACGTTGATTTTCAATATCACGTTGTGAGGGATATGGTTGGAGACAAAAAGGTGTTGCTGGTAAAGGTGGACACCTTAAAGAATATTGTAGATGCACTGATAAATTCTGTCAGCATTAATAATTTCTTTTCGTGTAGAGAAATAATGGGCATTGCAGAGCTGGATGAATGACTAATCTCTCTTATGGCCCCATGTGGAATGAAAAGAACAAGTAGGAGGATGTTCAGTTGTGTTATATTCTTTCCAAGACTACCACACACATGGGGGGTCACACAGGGGGAAAAATACCCCATATGCATTGTATCGGGCACTGCTGGGAGGTCACACAAGGGGCGGCTACCCCACCTGTGAGGGGTATGGACATGGATAGTAGCCCCCCTGCATGGGGGCTGAGGCAGTGCCTCAGTATATTTGTTTTGGACCCTATATTAAGTGGGTGGACCTACCTATGGTTTTGTTCATGGATTTCGCACATGGTTTTTGGGTATGATGGTTTTTTGTCCATGGTATTTTGTAGATTTGGTGAAGGGAACTACAATTATGTTCTACTCCATGGTTAATGGGTTTGGGTTTATGGATTCTTCGCAAGTACATATATGTATTGTAACATTGAAAGGAACGAAATAAAGGATAAATTTGGTAGTCCCGATTTTGGGATCCGATGAAAAATCTCTCAGTGTACTTTTTTATGCTCAATTCTCTCACCATTGTTTATTTTATGTTTTTAGAATTAGTATGCACGTAATTTCTATAGAACTTTAAAACCTACAAATATATATAAGAGTAAATTCCACTAGGGGTAGAATAGATGGTGATGGCTTGTATTGTTATGTCACTCATGTGAAGGTCAATTGTTTGAAAATTGAGTCATGTTAAACATTGGTTTGGCCCATGTTGAGTCTGTTCCTTTAGATTTTAACTGCTTAGATGCCACTTGGTCAAAGTTTCTAAAGTTGCATGTGAAGCCTCATATAATCTCTTATGAACTTAGACCATTTAAGAAAAAAAACATGCAAAGAAAGAAATATAGGAATAAATATTTATAACTATCCTAAATCTATCTTAGCTTGTGGTCTACCAAGCAGCTAAAGGGATCAAATATTTTTTCACTTTAATAGGAGTTTGTATCTCAATATATTTCATCCATCTTAGCACTAGGTAGATCAAGAGTTATTTCAATTTTTATTTTCTTACATTTAACATGACATTACATCATCTCCACCATATTGAGCTAGATAGTGCTTCTCCCCACAATAAAATACCATCCTAGATCCACCTTACCTCCATATCTACCAACCATGAAGTGGGATGAAGATATTATGCATAAATCTTTTAGAGTGAAAAGAGAATTCAAGGATTTTATGTAAAAATATGTAAAAATAATATGTGAATATTGGAATCATATCCATAAGTTATATCATAAAATATGTTATGAAATTATCCATGTGGCATTACATTATGAAAACATTACAACAAGACATTCAAGTTATGGTCCAATCACATCTTCAAAAAATAGTTTTGTTAATAATATTGAAAAATAAATATTTATTTTTCCAACTTGAAGAATTTATGGTGCATTGGTCAATTCTAAACTAATAATGGCCTAGAGTCATAAATGATTTTGTAAACATATTTAAAACTATTAACCATCCAAGTTCCATCTTAGCCATGGAACTATCAAGCACTCAAAGGGATGACATCTGTTGATGTGAAAACCTCTTTTTTGAGTGCAAAACCTAAAGAAATGTTTTCACGTCAAGAGATTTGATTTTTCTCGATACTACATGATTAAAAAAGAAAAGGGCAGTCGTTTTGCCACTGTTGTTTAATGTAGGCATCGCCTCAGCTCATTTGGTAAAATAGTCTACTGTGACTATGATATACCCATGCCCCCCAGCCGAGGTGGGGTTACATGTCATGAAATCTATGCCCCACTTGGCGAATGGCCCAACAGCTACTACTGGTTGCAGCGGTGTGGGTGGTCTTCTTGTTTTGCTATCGAAAATTTGGCAAGCACGACAACTTCTAACTGCGGTTATGAAATATTTGAACATTGTTGGCCAGAAGTATCCTGCTCGCAAAATTTTTTGCGTCGTGGCATAACTAGATTGATGCCCCCCACATGCGCCTGAATGACAATCATTCAAGACTTTTTCAGCCTCCTCATGGGTGAGGCACCTCTGCAAACCTGTATCGATACCATGATGGTAAAAAGTATCGCCGATGATCACGTAGTCTTTCGCTTGGTATCAAATACATCGTTGTTCGGAGAGTGAGGTATTAGACCTATATGTTTGTGTCTAGAGATATATGATTATATCTCTGTACCACAGATTTCTTGAAGATATCAGAAACAAATTTTCATCCACGATTGCTTCCTTGGATGTTGCATCGTTGGATGATGATGGGAGATCACATAGTAACTCCGCGGATACCACGGCTTTCTTTGATTTGGATTTTTTTAATTCCAAATCAAACTCCTGTAGAATTTCTATCCATTTTGAATATTTTCCCCCCAGCAACTGTCGCGACAATATATAAGTCATGGGGTTGCAATCGGATAAAATGGTAGTTTTTCTTAAGAGGACGTAGTGTCGAAATATTTGTATCGCTTTAACAACTGCGAGGGCGAGCTTTTCAACGTAGGAGTATTTCATTTCCGTATCATTTAAGTTTCAGCTTAAATAATATATAGGATGTTCAATTCCATTGTCTTCTTGAACTAAAACCATTGCTATGGTTGTATCTCCTATAGCCAGATATAGGTTAAAGTATTTTTGATAATCAGGAGCATACATTAATGACGCTTGTATCAAAGATTGGTTCAAAGCATCAAAGGAAGCCTTAATGACCTGATCCCAAATGAAGGGTACTTCTTTTTTCAATAGATGAGTATAACCTTTAGCTAGTTCGGCGTAATTTGGAATGAACCTCCTAAGGAAGTTTGCTTTCCCTTGGAGTTTCTGAATCTGTAGAAAGTTTGAAGGTGGAGACAAATCAATGATTGCCTGAACCTTGGAAGGGTCGAGAGGAATCCCATCCTTTGAGACCACGAAGCCAAGTAAACGACCAAAACTAACACAAAACACGCATTTGTGCGGATTGAGTTGTATCTTGTAGTGTCGGCAACATAGAAATATCACTCTCAAATGGCGCGGATGATCATTACGCTTTCGTGAATGAGCTGGGAGATCATCGAGATATGGTTGAATGATGTTTTTGATGTCATGGAAAGCATAGTTCATTGCTCTCTAAAAATTTTCCCCTGCGTTCTTCGAACCAAAGGGTAGTTTGCGATATGCGAATGTGCCCCACGGACAAATGAATGTAGTCTTTGAATGGTCCTGTGGGTGGATATTTATTTGATTATGCCCAGAAAATCCATCCATAAATGAAAAGATTTTGCATTCGGTGCATTCATCAATTATCTGGTCAATAAAGGGTGTAGGGTAGTTGTCTTTCGGACAAGCTTGATTTACATCCCTATAATCGACGCACACTCTAATCATTCCTTGTTTTTTAATCACAGGAACAATATTCGATACCTAATCGGTCAGATGAATGGGATAAATGAAACCAGCATGGAGGAGTTTTTTAACTTCCTCCTTGATGGCAATGACTTTCTTGGGGTGCACCTGCCGTAGCTGCTGTCATACCAGTTTGACATCTGGATACATCTTAATTTCATCTTCAACTATGCTTGAGTCAATACCTAGTATTTCATCATATGACCAAGCAAAGACATCTCTAAACTCGCAAAAGAGAGCGCTATATATTTCCAGTTCTGAGGAAGAACAAGATTTTCCAGCATGAATATTCTCTACAAAATCTATTTTGGTTGAGATAATTATTGCAGTAGTCTCTTCTATATTGGATAGGTTTCTCTTAGAATCCATCGTATTGATAGTATTTGTCAGAAAGCCAAATACTGAAGGATGGTGTAGGTTACCGGAATTATATTCTTTCTAGTTCAGAATATGGGAACGATGGTGGTAGTCTTCCCATCGTGTTCCATCAATCATTGTAAATTGAATGATTCCTTCATATGTAGAGTGTAATCGCAACCAAGGATTTGAAAGGGTACCATATTCCTTAGACCTATCTATCCAAACACTTGATGAGAATTGGTGCGGGTTTTCCCCTAATGCTGAAAACATTGATTGCTATAATATTCTGAGTGGCGTTAGAGGCAAAACTTGTAGATGATCCATTTTAACATCATTTTTTGACATCTTTTGAATTGAAGATATCATGTTACAGGTTCCTACATTAGCCACTTCCGCCAAATTCATTGGAGGCGATAGGGTAAAATTTCCCATTAATGTGGGGTCTTTTAGTAGGGCTACTCCAATATTGTGAAGCGTGCTGGGGCTTCCATGGATAATCGGAAAGCTTCCCGTGACTTGCAAAATATTGGGGAGAAAAGTTTGTTGGTTGATGATTATAATTCCTCCTTGGGAAGGAAATGAAATTTTCTTAAAGTATGTCGACACAACTGCTCCCATGGTGTATATCCAGGGTCTTCCGAGTAGGATGTTGTAATCGAGATTTCCATCGATGACTTCAACATCGATTTCTATTGTTTTGCCCACCAGTTTGAATTGCAAGTTACTTAATATCCCATACGGGGTGTATGTTCGTCCATCAAATGCTTTCAATGTTGTCGACGATTGCGACAACGAAGGAGACCCTAGAGTTTTCCAGCAACTCATCGACATGATACATGTGGATGCCCCCTCATCAATAATTGTTCTATGAACCGTTTTGTTAAGGGCTTTCACTTGAATGAGGAAAGCTAGTTGAGCTGGTAACTGAGGGTTGTATCCTTTGTGATTAAAAGGTACAAGATTGGAATCCGTTGGGTCAACCCCACCTATTTCTGATAATAAAGCCTGCTTTTGGGAGGGGCAATTTTGCAGTACCTCAAGAGTCGACATCGCGGAGGGTGATTGGGCTAAATCCCCCACTATATTATAGTGTTGTGCTCCTCAGGCATGAGGATTAAACGTCGATTTGTGTACTACTCCCTTTGGCAATTTTATTATTAATTCAAGAATGATCGGTGGCACAATTTCGGTTGAAGTTGTTGTTGAACTACTAGGTTGATCATTATCCTTGTTGTTCAACATCTGTGGATTCCCATAATCTTTATTTCTTGTCGATATGAGAGCATCATTCAATTTCTTTGAAACTGACAACATTAGCACTTGGGACAGGGAAGCATTCTCGCTCGCAACCAAATTTGTTCCTGGGTTTGGAAACCGATCAGTCAATACAGCTGAGGATTTTGAATTTTTGAAGAATGTTTTAAGTTCATCTTTATATGGACATTCTCTGGTCTAGTGATCCTCATCACATATACTGCATGGATTTTTTGGTTTCCTAACTCCAGAAGGGTTTGCAGAAGATTCTTGAGGGGATGAGTCCCCCTGGTTCTTCTTCTTCCCTTTTTTTTTCTTCTTGCCTCCTTGTTGCTTCGGTTCCTTACCTTTCTCTGTCGACACAACATTTACTTTCGAGGCTAGAAGTTCTTCACTTACATTTTGAATCGAAACTATGTAGGCCTTTTTCGATGTAGCCTTTACGGTTTTAGTGCCTATCGTACCTATCACACCATCGCCCGCGTGAGAGTCTTTGTTTGATTTAGGAGGTGGAGGAACAGAAAATTATGGTCTAGGAAGATCAGGGATTTTATCGTAGAGCATGCTAGACTGAGTATAGATCAAGTCTAGATATTGTGCACGAGCAATAACTTGCTCTTCGGTGACGACTCCTCCCTTTGCCACATCTTCTGTAATAGCAGGTAAGAGAGACTTAATAAACCATTCAGCCAATAGCTGATAAGGACCATACGTTTTTACCATTCTACGACAATGTCGCCATTCATGAATATGATCGGATATGTGAGTGGCCGTCGTTTGTTTGAAATTGGTAAGTAGCTCAGTTCCTGTTTCGTACCTTATAGGTAACTGAAAATGGGTTAAAAACGTTGTGGCTAGGGTACTGAAATTATCAAACGAAGCTTTAGGCAGTTCGATATACCACTTTGCTGTCGGACCAGTTAGCGTTTGATAAAAGAGGCAAAGCCTGATCTAATCATCATTGAGAGTGTTTGATGAACACCATAGATGAAAAGTCATCACATGATTCGACGATTATTCACCCGAATTTCCATTAAATTTAGGGATATCAGACAAAAGTTTGCGTGGAATTGCCGGCCACCAAGGGGCATAGGCAATTGGATCGTTCGTTAGTCGACTTAGATCTGGTAACTCTAAAGTTGCCACAAAAGACAACTATTGATTCAGGCTTGGTTGAGCATACCTAGGATAAGATGGAACCGTTTGAGGAGTCGGTCTTTGCATACCAGCATAATGCATTTGATGTTGGTAACTTTGGTAAGGTTGATGGGCATAACCATTATGATATGGTTGATACAGCTGCCGATTACTTGCAAAGACTTGTTGCTCATATCCTTGGTAGGCCTGCTAGAATTGCGGTTGTTGGTATTGCACCAACCATGGTTGTGAGGCCATGGGCTATTGTCCAGTACTGACTGTTTGAGCAAGATGGGGATTGGTGTTCCCCATTTGAACCTGTGTCATTCCACTAGTTGGTGATTGCAGTTGTGTCGTAGGTACAAGAGATTGTTGCATTACAACCTGCGAAACTTGAGGTTGGCATTCAACTGGTGATGCTTGTACTTGCAATACTGCCACAATAGCTGACGTAGTGGGGATATTTGTCATAGGTAAACTTTGTTGTATTGAGCATACAACTCTTGGTTGTTGAGACAGGATTGGCACCCAACCGCTAGTCCTGATTCCAGCATAACTCAAATTTTGTTGGGAACTCACACATGGTTGTCCCTCCGAGGAAGGCAATGAAAGGGTATACGGACCTCCATACGACGGTAATACAGTGCTGAAAGGAATGATTTACCTTTGGGGACCTGTTTGCCAAATTGACCTTATGAAGAATCAATTTGTTGAGACTCAACGTAAGATATTCCAGATATAATTCCAGACAAACAAACGGGAACAGTCCATATTGTCAAAATAACCCCTGGATGGATTCCATCCAGAGACTGAAAGCTGGTTGGGATAGATGGCATGCCGACGAACATTGTCAGAATAGCAGAAGGAACTTATGTTGTTGCTATGTTAGGTAACATAGTCCTTGATCTCAACCATTGTTCAGACATATTAAGCCTATCCAAAAGATTCCTCAACGATTCTTCAGGAACTTCCAAAGTTGGGTGAATATCTTCTGATGAAGAAGGATACATGGTGATCCCAGCTCCAAGTTATGTTGCAGTGCTGGAGGCAGGATCTTCCACAATCTCTTCTATGGCAATCAATCCAGGAGGAAGAGGCAGACCATCAGGTCCATAAAATATTTTTGGTGCGAAAGAAGATATAAGTTCTACAGCAAGAGATGGTTGGGGAGGTACACCTTCCGAATCGGTTGTAGATGGAGCCGGTTCAAGAATAGAAGTGTTAACCATCACACTAGGGTCAGTTGTATTGTACTTTTGTTGTTGTGGAATTTCCTCTGTTGAGGCAGGGATACCATAAATGTTCGGAGTAACCGGAGTCTCTGAGGATGTTGGAGTGCTTGCTCCAACCAACTTAGGGGATTTTGATCCGGTTAAATGAACTCGCATCGTCTGGAATGGCTTCGCTTCCAAAGTCAATGATGGTTGACTCGTAAGTCCCCGCGAACGACGGGGTTTTGATTGACTTTCTTCCACGATTGTGGATTACTTGATCAACTCAAAATAAAAGGGAAAAATGTTTTTTCGAATTAAAATAATTTTATACGCTTTGACACAACTTTTTTTTCAATTTTAAAGAGTCGAGAAAAAACAAAAGATGACTCTAGCCACCTTCGATTTTTATTGAGCCTGAAGTGACAAGTGCTTAGAGGACCTTTTCCTTTAAGGAGTTTGAAAAGGAGCAAAATGGACTTCTCTGGAGATTTAGGCAGAGGCGATTACCAAACCAATCGCAAAACTGCAGAATACTTTTTACGATACGACAATCAATCTTCCCGAATGTTGTGTTCAGTGCATTGTGATCGATAGGGTGGCAGACACGGCTTGCTAAGGATAAAAGATGCAGCCTATTATGGTCTCCAAAAATATACTTGATGGTACGTGGGAGCACAATTCCGTACTGGCACTTGCCATCTCAGAGTGGAGGAATCACCCAACCAACAATGAAAACAACAGTTACCAGGTTTTATGATGTTGGAATACGTCTCTAGCCTAGACCTCTAGATGTTGTACGTTACGTTCCAAAGCATTGTTAGATTCATTAAATTTATTTTAAGTTGATCTTGCTTAAAAATTTTCCTTTTAGGTTCACCGTGTGATGTATGTACAATTCCTAAAATGCAGTCTAAGATGATAAACAAACGTTTAATATTCTTTTAGGCAATGAAAATCCTAGCTACTAAGGAAAGAAAGTTAAGAATATTTCTGCAAAGAGCACAGAGCACACGATAAATGCAATGTCCTAAATCAAAACAAGCAGTCAAAATGCAAATGCACATGCATGTATTTGCTTTCAGCTTTCTTAATGTATGAATGATGATAAGAAAGCTATGTGTAAATCTGAATTACTTTCAAAGTGACAATACTCAACAAATTTCTTTTCAAAATGAAGTGAAGGTAAGAGAGACACTTTGCGATTTTGAAATGAAAATATATTTTCGACACTTTAAAATTTATTAATTCAAATCATATGAAATAGTAACTGTATAATCGACTATCAAGAACAATGGGATTGTCTTCTAAAACTGAAAACAATAGCTACGACACTTTCAGATCAAGAAACGAAAGTTTGACTATGCTACTTTTTTGCAAAAGAGAACTGAAAATGGCGCACAATACATAAAATCACTTATAGTTCTTTGCACTAAGGAGGTGAAATAATGTAAGAAAAGGGGGTTTTCATAGAAATACACTGACCATAGGCAGCAAAAATCCTGAATAGGACTGAAAACAGTGAGAAAAAACCACAGTTTGAAGGTAAAGTTAACCTTCCCTGACCATCGCACCTATCACACGGTGAATTCAGTATGCAATGCACCTACCGCACTTGGGAAGTGCGATGCATATAGACTACCTTGAAGGCAGGGTGCGATGGTACCAGTGCTAGACTTTAAACAAGTTTTCACTCACAATTTGCAATTCATTTCAGGGATTTAGGCCGAGTAAGTAATGTTTAGTATATGTAAAACACAGGGGTGATCTAAAGAGATTACTAGAGCCACCACTTAGGGAAATTAGACTTTTTGCAGGTCGATTGTTTAATTCATAAACAAAACCAGGAGATAGACTAAATTAGCATTGATCTACATTGCATTTGTATAACAAATGCAATTCGAAGGCTAGCTAGCTTGGCTTCAGGCTCCGTCTGTAAGTTTATAAAAGAAACAAAGATAGATAGGCTAAAAAACAATCTAGTCGCTCCCCAGTGGAGTCGCCATTTTGTTATAGGAAATAGTGTCCACTCAGATGTTGCTATTACCACTAAGACTAGTAGCTATCTTAGAAACAAACAAGTAAAGTCTATTTTCGCTTTCCTTTATGAAAATAGATAGGAGTGAACAAGGAGACCAACCTTAGTCTTGCGATTGATTTCCTCCCCTTCGTGATAGAGCTCTCCCGCTTCTTCTTCATCTGCCTAGCTTCAAAGAGCACTTGTGGAATCACAACAGCATACTACTATCAAAGAACAAAGATCTATAATCATATATAACACAGGATCAGATGTGCGTTAACCATACAAATGCATATATAAGTAAACATACAAGAATATGGAGGAGAACTTGAATAGATTTATTAAGATAAAAAGTAGCAAGAGGATTACAACCATATGTTCCGACCCAACATCATCCTCCAGCTAGAAAGCCCTTCCTCACCCCAAGTAAAGCTTAGATCACCCAACACTATGAATATACACCAAAAAACCAACAACACTTATCTATAAGATACAAAATTCCAACCTTTGGATCTTTGTGATGAGGGATTCATATATAGATGATTACAGGGAGGTGAGTCATCTTCTGGGGTCTTGATTAGTTTCCTCTCTCTGATAGTTCCTACTTCCACTTGGAGAATGATGATCTCTTACTCATCCCTAGTCAAAAATAGAGAGGCAAGTGTTAGAGGGCAAGCTTCTGGAAGATTCCATGATCTTCCACCTCACATTTTGTCCCTGCCATTTGTCCATTCCTAACCATCGCACCCTACAGAGGAGCCATTCAGTATGCATCACACCCTATACACTGGGAAGGTGATATGCATCGCACCCTCTACACTAGGTTTTCAGTATGGTCCAGTTTTGACCATTTATGAGTAGTTTTTAGTGGATAACTTCTCGGAGATGATGTAATCAGCTGACCTTGTTCCTTTAGGTAGTGAAGCAACACTTTTAGGGACTTAGGAGCCCTCAGTTGATGGACATTTATGATTGGGGTTGAAGTTCCCAAAAATGTCTATAATAATATGGCATTTGATACTATTTGAGAATGTGGTAGGGAATTCAATATAAGAGTAGTCATGGACCGATATTCTTTGAGGACTAGCTATCCAAGATAAGAATAGTCCAAAGGAAGGTCATACTCTGTGAACACCTGTGTGGAGTATGTACCTCGAGAGACAATTATTATGCTCTCTATGAGTCATTTTTCTCACCATCATTGTGATATGATCATGTACATCTTATGAATCCCTCCCTAGTTAAGAGGGAGTGTTGAAGAATGTGTAACTAGGTCCAATATTCATAAGTATGAAATTTATTCTTATAAAAAATAAAATTAAAATAAATTATTATTGTAGTATGTGTTTCATGCTAAAGTTATTTTATTTTATACGTCAAACACTTATAGATTGCTTCTAGTGCTTTTCCTAGGTTAGAAGAGTCATAGTAATATATTGAAGACCATATGGGAACATTTTATCTTGTAAATAAAAAACCAAAAAAAATCTTTAAAGTGATGAAATACCTCCAAGATGAAGTCGACCTAAAGAGACATCAAGTCAGACTACATGAAGAGTTAGGTCTACCCTTGAAAGAGCCTATATGTAGAAAGGAACTTGTCCTCCATTAGACACACTCACAAATCCCATTCTATATGAAGAAAATAAAAGAAGAAGAGATGAAGAAGAAAGTGTGAAGAGGAAGTTGAAGAAGTAGAAGTGCTTTGGATAGACTTATCTCTATTGTGAATGTTGAAGTTAGGGTCTCTTTGATGTGTCTATATCTAGTTCGATCCCGAAGGAAAGAGAGAAGGAAAGGCAAATGAAGGTCACTTAGGTCATCTGATTATCCCTAATTCTCATGAAAAGTAAATCAAAGGGAAGAGAAAGCTATTCAAGGGAGATCAAATTCTCTCAAAGGAGTAGCAATAGTTGCAACAATTTTCGTGAAACAAAATTTCGAATCCACAATGGAAGGTCGAAGTCATTGCAAGAGGAGGCTGAGTTCATATTAATATTGGAGGGTATTTGTCTAAGTCACTAGGTCATGATATTCATCAATTGAATAATATATAAGAAGAGAATATATTTAAGTGTTTTGCCCTCAAGATGAGGAGTTTTGTACATGGCTTGCAGCCTAGATATTGTGTCATTATTCTTATTGTTTTGGTAGTTGTTTGGTGTATCTCACACTAAAATAATAAGGAACAAAGCTAACAAGGAAAAAAAGGTAACACAAATAGTTATCAAGTTAAGATCACTAAGATAATTACTACCCTATTGAATTCTCAACAATCCATTCATTCGTCGACCATTCATTAACATGTCAAATCATGGACAAAAGCCATAGCTAGAAGATATCATATATCCATGGTAATAACCATCATATAACCAAAATATTAACTGTGAAAATTATTCCATATAGGAAACATAATAACCAAAACATATGCACATTAATCACACTATGAAAATAGTTCTTCAATACATATGAAAAATCAAACCAAGTCAGGGACTTTCAGGTACCACCTGACCATAGATTGGGATGAACTAAATATTTATTTCACCCAATATCCCAAGTGCCATATTCCAAACATGAATGTGGGGTCTCATTAGATAAACCAATACATAAACAACCCGGGTCTTTGGAAGTTAAACCACTAGCACCCTCATGCTACCGTTATCTCACCTAAACTTGTCCCAAGATCAACAAACCAAACCAAGCTTCGATGCCTCAAAATTATTTCACCATATATTCAAGAATTTTCCTATCCCCTCCCACTCATCTAGGGATTCTTGCAGAAAACCATATCCACCCCCAACCCTTGGGAATCTTCCTAAGACCATCTCACCTTGATCTAAAAACTTTTATCAATCCAAAGTGAAACCAATAATGAATCCCATCACATAATGGCTAAACACGAAATGGTAAAGAAAGAATCAAACCACTCTCAAAATAGGAAAAACCAATTCCAATAACAAAAAATGAACCAAATGAATGAATCAATACAAAATCCTCCTATTAAAGATACTTGATCCAATATCTCTTTGCTTTCACTTGTTTCCCTTTGGTTTTCCTTTTCCTTCCTTTTCTTTCCTTATGATTTCTCCAATGATAGAATGTTCCAAGAATTCTCTAATTGTCCTACAGTTTGAAAGTATGAGAGAGAAAAATCAAAGCTTAGCCAACAAAAGCTCCACTGTCAAAAGTTGTGAACTAATCCTTGTAAGTATTTGTATTATTAACACCTCTAATTTCTTGATTTTCCTTAATTTTTGTAACAACTCGAGTTAAAAATTCATGTAAAAATATAGAAGATCACTATCATGGGACACATATTCCAACTTGAATGATGGGAAAGACATCCTAGTGGGTGTTCATTTAGTTATTATGGCTAAGGAAATTGCCAAAGGCAATGTAAAAGCCTTTAGAAAGTGTTATAGACATTTTTGGGCATTGAACCCCAATCATAAATGTCCATAAACTGATGGCTTCTAAGTCCCTAAAAGTGTTTCTTCACTACCTAAAGGAAAAAGGTCAGCTGATTACATCATCTCCCAGAAGTTCTCCACTAAAAACTGCTCAGAAATGGTCAAAACGGGACCATACTGAATACCCAGTGCAGAGGGTGCGATGCGTATCACCTTCCTAGTGTAAAGGGTGCGATGCATACTAAATGACCCCTCTGTAGGGTGCGATGGGTGAGAATGGACAAATGGCAGAGACAGTTTACGAGGTGGAAGATCATGGAATCTTCCAGAAGCTTCCCCTCTAACACTTGCCTCTCTGTTTTCGACCAGGGATGAGTAAGAAATCATCAGTCTCCAAGTGGAATCAAGAACTATAAGAGAGGGGAAACTGATCAAAACCCCAGAAGATGACTCACCCCCTACAATCATCTATATATGGATCCCTCATCATAGAGATCCAGAGGCTGGAATCTTGTATCTTGTAGAGAAGTGTTGTTGGTTTTCTGGTGAAACTTCATAGTGTTGGGTGATCTAAGCTTTATTTGAGGTGAAGAAGGGCTTTCTTGCTGGAGGATGATGCTGGGTCAGAAGTATTGGTTGTAATTCTCTTGCTATTCTTGATATTAATAAAGCTATTCAAGTTTTCCTCCATATTCTTGTATGTTTGATTATATATGCATTTATATGGTTAATACATATCTAGTCTGGTGTTATTTATGAATATAGATCTCTGTTCTTTGATAGTAGTATGCTGCTTTGATTCCATAGGTGCTCTTTGAAGCTGGGAAGACAAAGAAGAAGCAGCAAAAATCTATCAAGAAGGAGAGGAATCAAGTAAGGTACCAAGCACAAGACTAAGGTTGGTGTCCTTTGTTCCACTCTTTTCTGTTTTCATAAAGGAAAACGAAAGTAGTCTTTACTTGTTTGTTTCTAAGATAGCTACGAGTCTTAATGGGAATAGCAGCTCTGAGTGGACACTATTCTCGGTAGAAAAATGCCGACTCCATTGGGGAGCAAATAGATTGTTTGTTAGCTTATCTTTGTTTGTTTTATAAACTTACAGATGGAGCCTGAAGTCAAGCCAGCTAGCCTTCAAACTGCATTTGTTATACAAACGCAAAGTAGATCATTGTTGCTTCAGTATATCTCCAGGTTTTGTTTATAAATTGAACAATCGATCTGCAAATGTTCTAATTATCCTAAGTGGTGGCTCTAGTAACCTCCTTAGATCAACCCCTGTGATTTACATTTACTGAACATCACTTACTCGGCCTAAATCTCTGAACTGAACTGTAAATTGTGAGCAAAGGCTGGTTAAAAATTTCGCACTGGTACCATCGCACCCTCCCTTCAAGGCAGTCTGTATGCATCGCACTTCCTGTGTGCTATAGGTGCGCTCATACTGGATTCCCTGTGTGATAGTTGCGATGGTCACGGAAGGTTAACTTTACCTTCAGACTTTGGTTTTTTCTTCACTATTTTCAGTTCTATTCAGGAGTTTTGTTGTCTGTGGTTAGTACATCTCTATGAAAACCCCCTTCTCTTCCATCATTCCGCCTCTATTGTGCAAAGAACTGTAAGTGTTTTTATGTATTGTGTGCCATTTTCAGTTCTCTTTTGCGAAGAAGTAGCGTAGTTGAACTGTCGTTTCTTAATCTGAAAGTGTCGTAAGTGTCATTTTCAGTTATAGAAGAGAATCCCATTGTTCTTGATAGTCAATTGTACTATTACTCTTGTATATGATTTGAATTAGTAGTTTTTAAAGTGTCGAAAAAAAGTTTTCATTTCGAAATCACAAAGTGTCACCCTTATCTTCACTTCATTTTGAAAAGAAATTTGTTAAGTATTGTTGCTTTGAAAATAATTCAGATTTGCACTTAGCTTTATGATCGTCATTTATACATTAAGAAGGCTAAAAACAAATACATGCATGTGCATTTGCATTTGCACTGCTTGGTTTGATTTAGGACAGTGCATTTAGTGTGTGCTCTGTGCTCTTTGTTGAAAGACTCTCAATTTTCTTTCCTTAGTAGCTAGGATTTTCATTGCCAAAAAGAAGATTAAACAGTTGTTTATCATCTTAGACTACATTTTAGGAATTGTATACACATCAAGTGGTGAACCTGAAAGGAAAATTTTTAAACAAGATCAACTACAAAATAAATTTAATGAATCTAAAGTCGCTTTGGAACCTAACACATAACATCTAGAAGTCTAGGCTAGAGACGTATTACGGCATCATAAAACCTGGTAACTATTGTTTTCATTGTTGGTTGGGTGATTCCTCCACTCTAAGATGACAAGTGCCAGTACGTACTTGTGCTCCCACGTATCGTCGATTATATATTGGGAGAAACCAATAGGCTATATCCCTTATCCTTAGGAAGTCGTTTCTACTGCCCTATCGATCGCAATGCACTGAACACAACGTTCGGGGAGATTGACTACCGTACCGTAAAAAGTATTCTGCAGTTTTGCGATTGGTTTGGTAATCCCCTCTACCTAGATTTCCGGAGAAGTCTCTTTCATTCCTTTTCAGACTCCTTAAAGGAAAAGGTCCATCTGAGCACTTGTCACTTCAGGCTCATTACAAATCGAAGGCGACTAGAGTCATCTTTTGTTTTTTCTCGACTCTTAAAAATTGAAAAAACAAGTTGTGTCAAAGCGTCTAAAATTCATTTAATTCGAAAACATTTTCCCCTTTTATTTGAGTTGATCAAGTAATCTGCAATCGTGGAAGAAATTCAATGAAAACCCCATCATTCGTAGAGACTTACGAGTCAACCATCGTTCACTCCGGAAGCGAAACCATTTCCGAAAAAGCGTACTTGTTTGACTGGATCAAAGTCCCCTAGGTTGGTTGGAGTGAGTACTCCGACATCCTCAAAGACTCCAGTTACTCTGAAGATTTCTGGTATCCCTGCCTCTACAGGACAAATTCCGTAGCAACAAAAGTACATTACAACTGATCCTATTGTGACAGTAAACACTCCTATTCCTGAATCGGCTCCATCTACAACTGATTCGAAAGGTGTTACTTCCCAAGCGTTTGTTGCTGCAGAACTTATATCCTCTTTGACACCAGAAATATTTTACAGACCTGACGGTCTGCCTCTTCCTCCTGGGGTGATTGCCATAGAAGAGATTGTGGAAGATCCTCCATCTAACACTCCAACGCAATTTGGAGCTAGGATCGCCCTGTGTCCTTCTTCATCAGAAGATATTCTCCCACCATCGGAAGTTCCTGAAGAATCACTCAGGAATCTTTTGGATAGGCTTGATATGTCTGAACAACCGTCGACATCAAGGACTGTGTTACCCAACACAACAGTAGCAGAAATTCCTATTGCTACTCCGACAATGTTCGCCGGCATGCCATCTGTCCAAACTAGCCCTCAGTCTCTGGATGGAATCCATCGAGGGGCTGTTTCGACAGTATGGACTGTTCCCATTTGTTTGTCCAGAATTGTATTTGGAATCTTTTACGTTGAGTCTCGACAAATTGATCCTTCACAGTGTCAATTTGGGCAAACCGGTCCCCAAAGGCAAATCATTCCTTTGAGTACTGGATTAATGTTGTATGGAGGGCCATATACCCTTTCATTGCCTTCTTCAGAAGATCAACCATGCGAGAGTTCACAACAAAATTTAGGTTATGCTGGAATTACAACTAGCGATTGGGTGCCAATCCTACCTCAACAACCAAGAGTTGTATGTTCAATGCAACAAAGTACACTCTACAGACGAACGAATCATTCAATTGATGATGATTGATGGGGCACCATGGGAAGATTACCACCATCATTCCCATCCTCTGAATTGTAAAGAAGATAATTCCAGCAACCTAGATCATCCTTCGGTATTTGACTTTTTGACTAATGCTGTGAATACGGTGGATTCCAAGAGAAACCTATCCAATATTGAAGAGACTACCACCATAAATATCTCAACCAAAACGAATGTTGTAGAGAATATTCATGTCAGCAAATATCTTTCTTCTTCAGAACAAGAAATATATAGCGCTCTCTTTTGCAAATTTAGAGATGTCTTTGCTTGGTCATATGATGAAATGCCAAGTATTGACTCGAGCATAGTTGAACATGAAATTAAGATGTATCCAGATGTCAAACCAGTATGACAACGACTACGGTAGGTGCACCCCAAGAAAGCCATTGCCATCAAGGCGGAATTTGAAAAACTCTTCCATGCTAGTTTTATTTACCCGGCTCCTCTAACTGATTGGGTATCGAATATTGTTACTATGATGAAGAAATAAGGAACGAGTAGAGTGTGCGTCGATTACAGGGATGTAAATCAAGCTTGTCTGAGAGACAACTACCCTACACACTTTATTGACCAGATAATTGACAAATGCACCGAATGTGAAATCTTTTCATTTATGGATGGATTTTCCTGGTATAATCAAATAAATATCCGCCTACAGGACCAGTCAAAGACTGCATCTATTTGTTCGTGGGGCATGTTCGCATATGGAAAGCTACCCTTTGGTTTAAAGAACGCAAGGGCAACTTTTCAGAGAGAAATGAAATATGCTTTCCATGACATCAAGAACATCATTCAACCATATCTCGACGATCTTCCAGCTCATTCACGAAAGTGGAACGATCATCTGCAGCATTTGAGAGCGATATTTCTACATTGCTAACAGTACAAGATACGACTCAACCCATACAAATGTGTGTTTTGTGTCAATTTTGGTCATTTACTTGGCTTCGTGGTCTCTAAGGATGGGATTCATCCCGACCCATGTAAGGTTCAGGCAATCAATGATTTGACACCACCTTCAAAATTGCCTCAGATTCAGAAAATCCAAGGGAAAGTAAGCTTCCTTAGGAGGTTCATTCCAAATTAGGTTGAACTAGCTAAAGCTTATACTTGTCTATTGAAAAAAGAAGTACCCTTCATTTGGTATCAGGTCGCGCAAGCTTGCTTTGATGCTTTAAATAAATCTTTAATAAAAGCATCATTAATGTATGCTTCTATTATCAAAAGGACTTTAACCTGTATCCGGCTGCAGCAGATACGACCATAGCGATGGTTTTAGTTCAAGATGGTAATGGAATCGAACATCCTATATATTATTTAAGCTGAAACTTAAATGATACGGAAATGAAATACTCCTAAGCTAGCCCTAGTAGCTGTTCAAGTGATACAGAGATTTTGACACTACGTCCTCTTTAGAAAAGCTACCATTTTATCAAATTTCAACCCCATGACTTATATATTGTCACGACAGTTGCTGGGGGGAAAATATTCAAAATGGATAGCCATTTTACAAGAGTTTGATCTGGAATTCAAACAATCCAAATCAAAGAAATCCCTGGTATTTGTGGAGTTACTATGTGATCTCCCATCATCATCCAATGATGCAACATCCGAAGAAGCAATCGTGGATGAAAATTTGTTTCTGATATCTTCAAGCAATTTGTGGTACAGAGATATAATCATCTATCTCTAGACACAAACATATAGGTCTAATACCTCACACTCCGAACAAAAACGGATTCGATAGCAAGCGAAAGACTACGTGATCGTCAGTGATACCCTTTACCGTCATGGTATCAATACAATTCTGCGGAGGTGCCTCACCCATAAGGAGGTTGAAAAAGTCTCGAATGATTGTCATTCAGGTGCATGTGGGGGGCATCAATCTAGTTACACTATGGCACAAAAAATTTTGCGAGCAGGATACTTCTGGCCAACAATGCTCAAAGACTGCATAACCACAGTTAGAAGTTGCCATGCTTGCCAAATTTTCGATAGCAAAACCAGAAGACCACTCGGACCGCTGCAACCAGTAGTTGTTGTTGGGCCATTTGCCAAATGGGGCATAAATTTTATGACATGTAACCCCACCTCAGCCGGGGGGCATGGGTATATCATAGTCCTGGTAGACTATTTCACCAAATGGGCCGAGGCGATGCCTGCATTAAACAACAATGACAAAATGACTGCCATTTTTTTTAATCACGTAGTCTCTAGATTCGGCATTCCAGAGGCCATATTCATAGATCATGGATCGCATTTTCACAATCACAAGATGGTTGAGTTGGCAGCCAAATTAGGACTGTCCCACAATAGCTCTACTCCATACTATCTGCAAGCTAACGGGCAAGTTGAGGCAATCAACAAAGTCCTGAAGCGCATGCTGCAAAGAATGATCAGAGTCCATAAACGGAATTGGCACTTAATCCTCCACTCGGCCTTGTGGGCATATCGGACATCGATAAGAAATGCAACTCAGTTTATACCTTTTCAACTTGTGTACAGTCTGGAAGCAATCTTACCTGTTCAATGTGAAATCTCGTCCCTCAAACTCACAGTCGACCTTCTCCCCAGAACCTTAGAAGAAGAGGCTCGTTTCATGGAACTAATCCAATTGGATGAAACCCATCACGATGCAGCTTCAGGTAACGAAGCTCATAAGAAACGAGTCAAAGCATAGTTCAACAAAAATGTCAAACCTTGCGTCTTCTCAGAAGGTGACATGGCCTTACTTTACGACCAGGAATCCGATAAGTTTGGAGCAGGGAAATTCAAATCGTTATGGATGGGTCCTTATATTGTTAAGCGTGTATTAGCAAAAGGAGCCTACGAATTGATGGACTATGATGGGATTCCACTGGAACAACCTCGCAACGGGTTGTACCTCAAGCATTACTATGCTTAATTCCGCATAATAACCCTTATGCTTTTGTTACATTTTTATTTTCGCTAAGAGTAATTATTTTTGTTAGGTAATCCACTTTTTTGCATTTTTTGCAGATGTCGAACCTATTTGAATCATTTGTTGGATATGCCGACGGAGCGAGTTGTAGTTTGCGAAACCTATCTTCTGTGGCATGGGCCATTTTCGATCCCAGCAGTGGGTTAGTAAGTTTCAGAGGGGTATGTATTGGTCAGTCGATGAACAATATCGCTGAATACAATGCATTGATATAACTCCTCTTTGATGCCATCACACATGTCATATGCTGACTCGTCATCTTGCTAGACTCACAACTCGTCATTCTACAACTCACTGGTATCTATTCCGTATGGAATTCAGCCATCTATTGCATGTTCCTAAGAGTCAAAATTTTGGAAAGACAGTTCGATTTCATTCAATATCAACATATTTCTAGAAGTTTAAACACATTGACAGACTCATCAGAAAATTATGTGTTAGATAGACATTTGCGACATTTATAAAAGAGAAGCATCACATCAATATATGTAGCACGATCATGTAACTTAACCAAAATAAAGCTCCGAAAATCAAAAATATATACATAACTGCTTATAGTTTATACATAATGTTCTGTAACCAAGACAAAATCAGTCAAATGACCCAAAACGCGAAATGCTAGGGGGTACCCTAGTCTAATGATGTTGGTCATAACAAGTCACCACCTGTGCAATCATGCGTAAAAGCCTAGTCCATCGACTCGGCACGCCAGTAGTATGTCGCTACAACCGCAGAGGTAGTTCATCAGTCCTCACATCTGGGATACCAAGAGTGAGACCCTCGACCTGATCCTATAGTGTTGAAAGAGTCTTGACCACGTCAAGGTCACAAAGGATGGCCCTCCCCATAGCCTCTCCTACTGGAGCGGCCGCTGGTTATCTGTGGCGTACTCCTGGTCGAACTGGTCCAATATCTACATGAGCACATGAGTTTTGATTAGTCTTGATCAAAGAAAGCATAAAAACATTATAAAGAACAATAAATAGAGATATGGTCAAAGGATTTACCCATAACACCCCACTGCTCACTGGCTGGCAGCACTAAATCTGGGTCACCCTGGAAATCCATGCCAGCATATGGAAACTTGGCATAGACCATCTCCTGATGATCGAGCCACTCAAAGAAAATATCAAAAAATGAATTCGAGGTTGGCCATCATGTCGAAACATGAGGTCAACCCATCTCTGCATCCGTGGTTTAGTCGGTGGAGGTAAGCAAAGTGAGATGTACTGCGGCTGCATCAATGGGATCTTCTCCAAAGCGAAAGCGGTCAAAATAGAACCATAACCGAAATTCTTGGATCTTCCACTTTTCACCTCGGCCAGTTGTTCTTTCATCACAGAGAGTACTACATCACACAAGTTGAACACCTTCGGTTCAAGGCATTCCAAAGCGTACGACATGTAAGACCTGTTAGCTATGTGAAGAATAGAACTGCCAGCTAGTCTAGCAAAATTTAACAAAATGGTCCTCAAGGGCTAGTCAGTGACATCTTGAATATTGATCTTGTTGTTCGTACTCAGCTGAGATCCCTCTCTGCAGTGTCGGTGAATATACTCCCTCAAGGACTCACCCCCGCGGGCAGGACCAGATAATGAGAAAGGGGAAGCATGGCTCGATAAACCGGTCAAAAAATAGATGTCCACGATAGTTAAAGGGATTGATTTACTCCTAATCTAGAACACCTGGTTGGTAGGATCCGAGGCATTGAGGAAATATTGCAACAAGTTGATTTGTTGCCTCATGCTAGAGATGTGGAAAAACTTCAACAAGCCATAGTTCCGCAATGCAGTTACCGTACCTGGATCATGTAAAGCAACCATGTCCTCTTCCTCATGCTCGCGTTCTTGCCATGTAACAACCATTTTTTTCTGATGAATCTCTGAAAAACAAACAAGAGAAGAGTCAGGATCTTAATTTGGAAAAAAACAAGATCTTTTAGAATATTTACCTCAACTTGATGTTGCTCTTCCTTTTCAAGATACTGATTCTTCACGTTCTCTTCAACATTTCTTTCTTCTTCTAACTGACGTTTTAAATTGAGAATTTCCTTCTCTTGTTCTTCATTCACATCCTGTAGCATTTGACGAACTTTGGAGACATATTCTAGCTGTGCTTTTAAACTGATGACTTCATTTTCCTGTTTTTCAATAGCTTGGAGTAGATTTTTATTCTGCTTCTTTGATTCTTCAAGATCTTCTTTTAGCGAGTGGATCGTGGCTTCAAGACTTTCATAGTAACTGGATCTATCTCTGAGTTTCTTAATGGTTGTGTCTCTTTCATTGACTTCATCTCTCAATGATGTTACTTCATCCTGCAACTTCCTTACCTTGTTACCTTCTTCTAGCTGGCCTTTTAGCAACTTTTGATATTTGACCTTGAATAACTCCCATACCTTGTTTCCTTCTTCTAGTTGGGCTTTTAGTTTGGTAGCTTCTTCTTTGAAGTCACATTCCCTTTTTTTCAATAGATCTTGTTGATCTCTGATTATGTCTGAAAGCCTCTTAAGTTCTGCCTCTATTTGATATCTCTCTTGTTCACCCATAAGAACAACTTCAGTCGTTTCACTATCACTTTCATCTTTTCCAAAAGGAAAGATTGTTGGAATTTTAGAGGATATCAAATTCATACCTGATAGTTCATCTTCATTATGAAATGATTCTGAATCTAAATCTGAAGAGCTTCTTATGCCTAATCCCCAATCGATTCTCCCACTTTCATAGCTCTTCTGAGATGTCTTCTTCTGCTTATGTGCTTTCTTCTTAAGCTTCTTTCCCATTGTTCCAAGGATCTCCTTCACGCGATCAAGCTTCTACAAAAGGACCTGCTCTGATACCAATTTTTGGAAATAATACTGAGAGGAGGGGGTGAATCAGTATTATCACATCAATAAAGCTTTTTCATTTCCATATTCACATTCATATATGCTACTTCCATAACTTCTTATGATTCAGTTAGGTGATCCTTAATGAGTGCATTAGAACATTATCAACCATATTAACAGTGAACAGATGCAGTAAAATAGAACAGATCATCACACATAAGTCACACACATGAACACCATGATATAAGGTGGAAACCCAA
>APFE030591313.1:36608-75805 GCA_000404065.3 Pinus taeda
TACCTATAGAGAGCTACACCCCCCATAGTTCTTGTACTAGCCGATCCATTTACTAGTACGCAGGTTGCTACCTGCTATCATGCTCCAACTGCTATTGGAAGGGAGCTACCACCCCCTTTGCTCTTGTACTAGCTAAGATACTAGTACGTAGGTGCCAGCCTACAATCTTCTTTCCTTCGGGTACCACGTTTCATTAATTTTCATACTGGACCCATTAACCTCATTGAAGCACATAATCAATAAATCTTTTGAATCACCCAAATACCAAGATAATATGTGAGATATCAACTAGATCTAGTACATCAGATCACACAAAGATAAGTCATTAAGAGCTTGATCCATTCAACCATAATCATGCTGTTATCAGAACTCAATATGAGTAACCAAACATCAATTATGCACCTAGAACCCTGCAGAATAATCAAATGGTAGTTAAAGCAAATTTCAAGTAGATTCCGCAACTTCACCACTAGAGGTTTGCGGCTATCCGCACTTACGCGTTCTATTGCTCTGTGGGTAACCGCACCTGTGCGCACTTCTTCTCTGCGGGTATCTGCACTGCGCCTTTATTCTGTTCCACGGGTATCCGCGTCTTCACCGTGTTGCACCTGCGGTCCTGCGGCTACATACGCACTATGCACAGATATTCTCTGCAGGTATCTACACCCGCACCACGTCGCACATGCGGTCCTCCAGGTATAGATAGTTTTTCAATCTTCAAGCATACCCCAGACTGTCATATCTACAGATCCGATCATGCGCCATGAAGATATTCAGATCTAGCTATCACTGAGATCAAGCTATCATTCAAATCTAGCAATCTCTCACCAACAATCACAAGTATTTCAGATCTAGCTCACCTTAAGATACTCAACCCAATTGCATCATTCCAAATGATCTCCTTTCCTTTTTATAGGCACACCTTTCACAATAACATGGTCCAAAATCATAATAACATAATACCATGAACCCAATACTTGGGATCAATACTTTAGATGCAAAACCATGGACCAAAACCATAGGATCACCATACCACGGACTAGATACCATGGATCACCATAGGATTCCCACGTGCGTGCGCTTTTCTCTGCATGGAAGAGTGTGCACTGGGGTTCGCACCTTCTGTTCGGAGAACCTGCGGACATGACCGCACTTCTTGTTAGGCTAACCTGCGGGTTCGCACCTTTTGAACTGTGTACCTACGATCCTCTTATTTTCTTCCATTCTGAGAGGCTGATCATCAATATTTGCTACTGGCCTATTGCACTGAGATCTGTCACCTGTATGAGTTGCCATCAAGGACAATACTTGTCTCATAATGCCAACAAATTGTGCAATATTTCACACTGAATTACATCCAAGATGATGCAACTCAGCTTAGTGTTGGTATCATGTACTTGGACAATGTAATATGGCAATGGTGGCAATGGCATCAACGTTGCTATGGAAGGCCCCTGACTTGGGAGACATTTAAAAAAGCTCTTATGGATCACTTTGATGAGGAATCTTATTTTTTGGGTCATCTCAATAAGCTCCGATAGATAGGAAGAGTCAATGAATATATTTACGCCTTTGAAGCCTTAGCTTTCCGCACTTGAGGTCTACACGATGAGTTCTATGTGGAATGTTTTGTCACTGGTCTCAAAGAAGCCATATAAGCCCACGTCTGACTACACCACCATAGCTCATGGCTGCATACTTGCAGGATAGCTTGTCAAGTAGAATGTGCATTAGAAACCTGGACCAATCACCCAAATTTCATCGCCAAGGGTCGCCCCACATAGGCTCAAAGCACTACCCAAACACTCAAGGTTCAAAAGGTGTCACCAGTAGAAATGGCAGAAAGAAGAAAGCAAGGATTGTGTTACTACTGTGATGAGAAATACTCCCCAAGGCATAAATGCAAGGAGCCGAAATTCTTTCAAATTGATGCTCATCACATTTCATCAGAGGAAGCCCCACCTCTTGTGGAACCGGAGGAGGAAGAAGATGAAAACGAGTAGGACAATGTACCTAAAGAACCAGCTACCTTGCTACATGCTTTGGCTGAGATTTATTCTCTCAAAACTCTCAAAATCAAAGGTTTTATTAAGCGTCACCCACTAATTGTCTTGATTGATAGTGGCACTACACATAATTTTATCCATCAAAGAGTCACGAAAGCAGTGCATTGTTTTGTCCGAGTATTTTCTAACTTCCAGGTCACAATTGTTGATGGGGGTACAATGAAATGTGAAGGACACTATGAAAATGTCAAACTTCAAATGGGGGATTATCAGTTAAATAACCACATGTTTGCCATAAACATGGGAGGGTGCGACATTTTCCTCGGTGTTGAATGGATTCACACACTTGGCCCAATCACAATGGATTTCCAGGAGTTATATATGAGCTTTAAGTAGAACAACCACACACAGGCCCTCCGCAGAATCTAGGCAGGAGCTCCCTCTATCATCAGCTCACATGAGATGGAATTTTTTTTTTTAAAAGGGCCACCATGGAGTTATAGTCCAATTTAATGCCATCCACGCCTTCAAATCCAATTCTCTTCATATTCATCCTAAGATGCAACAAATCTTAATCAACCATCTGCCAGTTTTGACAAGCCTCATGAGCTTCCACCCTTAAGAGGGGAGCATGTTCATACCATTACTTTTGTCCTAGGGGCCCAACCACCAAATGTGCACTTGTATAGATATCCGTTCACCCAAAAGAATGAAATTGAAAAAATAATCAAGGAACTCTTGGAAGCAAGCGTCATTCGTCCTAACATTAGTCCTTATTCATCGTCGGTGGTCATGGTGATAAAAAAAGATGGGGAATGGAGTATGTGTCCAGACTTCGGGGGCCTCAATAAGTTAACAGTCAAAGATAAATTTCCCATCCTGGTTGTCAATGATTTTTTGGATGAACTAAATGGGGCTCAATTGTTTACTAAGCTCGACCTTCACCCGAGATACCACCAATTCGCATGAAATAAGTAGACATTCCAAAGATTTCTTTCTGAAATCATGAAGGACATTATGAGTTCCTGGTCATGCCATTTGGTCTTTGTAATGCTCTATCCACTTTTTAGAGCCTTATGAACCACCTTCTCAGACCATATCTTAGAAAATTTGTCCTTGTTTTCTTTGATGACATCCTCATCTACACTCGTACCTCGGCCACACATCTTCAACCTATAGATCTCCTCTTGCAACTGCTCCATAAGCATAAATTATTTGTCAAGATGTCCAAGTACTCTTTTGGCATGGAAGAAGTTGAGTATTTAGGCCACATTGTGGGGCGTGAAGGTGTCAAGGTGGACCCCAAAAATATCTAGGAAATGCAGGACTAGCCTCAACTAAAGACCTTGAAGAGCTTGAGAGGATTTTTGGGTCTCATAGGCTACTATCACAAATTTGTGCACAATTATGGTCGCATTTCTAGGCCCCTCACTCAACTCCTCAAGAAAAATTCATTCCTCCCGAATGATGAAGCACAACACGCCTTTACAACTCTCAAACATGCCATGTGTTCCACTCCAGTCTTAGCACTACCCGGCTTCACTAAATCTTTTGTGATTGAATGTGATGCTTTTGGTATGGGTATTAGGGCAGTCTTAATGCAGGAAGGTCAACCATTGGTCTTCATGAGCCAACAACTAAGTGGGAGTAATATGGGACAATCTACCTATGAGAAGGAGATGATGACCATCTCATATGTAGTAGGTACCTGGTGACCACACTTAATGGGGCAACGTTTCCAAATCGCATAGACCATCAAAGCCTTAAATATTTTTTAGAGCAACAACTATCCTCACCAAAACAAAATAAATGTCTCACCAAAATGATGGGATATGATTATGAGATAATTTACAAGAAAGGGTGTGAAAATATTGTCACCGATGCGTTATCCCACCAATTTGAGGAGGAAAGTACCATGCTTGCAATTTCCCTTCCCATTCTAGAATGAATTGAAGAGGCTAGCAAGGAATGATTTTCACATCCCTCACTCTCCCAACTCATTAATCAATTGCAAGCAGATATAAATTCCACAGCGGGCTACTCGTGGTAGGATGAAATTCTTTTCTACAAGGACAGATTTGTAATATCACCAACATCCACCCTCAAAAGCCACATTTTGGTGGAGTTGCACTCATCTCCAACTGGAGGACATTCAGGTTTTCAGAAGACATATGCTCGCACTCAAAGATCATTTTTTTGGACAGGCATTAAAAAGGACATTCTTACTTTTGTAGCTGAATGCGACGTTTGTCAGCGTCACAAAGGAGAAATAGTCAAATCTATAGGCAGATTACAACCATTTCCCATCCCGGCCTCAATCTAGATGGAGGTTTTAATGGATTTCATTACTAATCTTCCAATGTCAGGAAAAAAGTTAGTCATCATGGTGGTTGTGGACAAGCTTTCTAAGTATGCTCATTTTTTCACCCTAACCCATGCTTTTACAGTGACTTTGGTCTCTCAATACTTCATGGATCATATCTTCAAATTCCATGGCATGCCCACTTCCATTGTGTTTGATTGTGACCTGATCTTCACTAGTAACTTTTGTCGGGAACTCTTCTGGCTAAAAGGTACCCAACTACAACTGAGTACTTCCTATCATCCACAAACAAATGGTCCAATTGAAGTAGTCAACAAATGTTTGGAGACCTACCTTAGGTGTTTCACTTCATAAATGCAACATCTCTGGGTATAGTGGTTACCTCTAGATGAATGGTGGTATAAAACCAAATATCATGCCACCACCAAAATGAATCCATATGAAGAAGTTTATGGTCAACTCCCTCCTTCCCCTACTTATTATATCAAGGGACGCTCGAAGGTACAAGTAGTGGATCAAATCCCACAGAAATACATAACCATGCTGGCCCATATTAGAGAGAATCTTTATCAAGCCCAAAACTACATGAAGAAATAGGTAGATTAACATCGCTCAGAACACCAACTTCAAGAAGGGGATCAGGTATTTTTGAGGCTGCA
Source organism: Pinus taeda (assembly GCA_000404065.3). Lineage (NCBI taxonomy): Eukaryota > Viridiplantae > Streptophyta > Pinopsida > Pinales > Pinaceae > Pinus > Pinus taeda. The sequence goes on from APFE030591313.1 coordinate 41,597, forward strand.
ACAATATAAGAAAGCATCACTCAAAGACAAGGGTTGTCAGAAATTATCTCCAAAATTCTATGGACCGTACCAAGTACTTCAACACATTGGAGAAGTTTCCTACAAGATAGCTTTGTCACCCATTGTAGAAATCCATCCAGTCTTCCATGTCTCATGCCTCAAGAAAGTCATCGGGAAAAATTGCAAAATTCAAGCGAGTCTACCTGAATTGAATGAAGAAGTGTCAATCTCGCTCCAACCTGAAAAGGTTCTTGACACATGAGAACGACACTTGCATGGCCGCACGATCAAGGAAGTCCTTGTCAAGTGGAAAGACACCTCTCATGAAGATGCAACCTAGGAACCAACCACTATCCTTCAGCAGTTTCTCTAGCTTCAGCCTTGACGACAAGGCTATTCTTATGGGGGAGGGAATTTTAGGGTCCAACACTAACCCTCTTATTTATGTAATAGGATCTAGCCATAGTCATAGTTAAGTAACGAGTCAATAAAGCCCATATTAATAATTGTAAGTGGTTAATGCGCATTTAATGAAGGGACCATAGTTAGTTGCAAATGGGCCATGGTATTAGATAGATGGTATTAATAAGAACCATGGTATTGCCCCATGGTATTTCATGTATGAATCCTATATAAAGGATAGAGACTCCCCTCGAGGAGCATCGTGTCTTATTTTGTAATTGAGCTCACCTCTATTGGAGGTTGCCTCCTCAAAGAGGCAAGTGAACATTGCTTTCTGAATAATAAAATACTTGTTGTTATTTCTAATTGTTCTATGTTCTAGGTATATTTCTTCGCATATTTGGTATTCTAGTATCCTCTTGCGGGTTAAGAGCACAACAAGAACTGATAAATCAACTAAGGTGTATGATCCCTCACCATCCATGTTGGGTGTGGAGCCTGATTATCTTCTATATTCAAAAGTACCGCCACATTGGACCCCAGTTCAAAATGGGGGCGGCAACGCCGCCCGTACAATATTCGCCTGCAGGGGGGTCCAGGGGGGGGGCGCTACGACCTTTGGGAGCCCCCCCATGGTGGGGGGTTCGGGGCACGCGCCCCGAAGCTAAAACAACTGTAAAATTGCCTTGTAAAGTATAGTAATTTCTAGTCAATCTAGGCCGTTCATTAGGCGGGATGATTTGACGTAGAACTTATGTTTAGTTTAGGGTTTTTTCCCTAGAAGGCAACCCCTCTCTTTGTATGAGGCATTGTATTTGAGGCTGTGAGATAGATGTGTATTCCGTGTGAGCGAGAAACAAAGAGGTGAGACTGTGAGAGAAGACAGAGGATATTACAGTGGATTTGCTGTAGGTTGTGTCTCTTCATTTTGCTGGATAATAGAAAGGAAGGACTCGCTGTTCGAGGTGGACATAGCCCAAACTGGGTGAACCACGTATATCTATGTCTCTCTTGTTTTGTGTTCTTTCTGTGTTTATATTTCTGCAATATTTTATGTGTTCCATTGCTCCGTAATATATAATTTTCTAACAATCCATTCCCCTCTGAGATGATGTGTTGCCTCCTTTGAAAGTCGGTTTGAGGATTCATTGTGCTCCTTGTAGATATGAGTACATGAAACAAGATCAAATTGTGATTTTAGAAATAAAACATCATCCAATATGGTTCTAAATGTATATGCATAGCATGTTGACATGTAGTTGAACTAGTTAATAACAATCTTGGAATGCCCATAAATTTGTATTTGTCTGCAATTTTTGTAAATAAAAAAATATAAAAGATGACAGAGTGTAAGGAGATCCACTGAAATAGGCCAAAGAGTGTTCTTTGTTAATGACTTCGAGAGTAATGTTCTGAGTCCTGACAACCTATTCATTGACCAGGATTTCCAAATAGCTATTACAGACCTTAGGGATTATCTATGTCCAGAAAATGTTTTTCCCCCAAAATATATTTTTGTTCTGGCACATCCAAATGTATGAGCATACTATTAAAGGCACGTTCTAAGCTCTTGCCTTAGTTTCTACTACCCACCACCTATTCCAGGTAGTTGGTATATCAATGCCACTCCATGTAAGTGCTAAGTTTAGTTTGTGTAAGACCTATGCCCATACCTGTTGAGTAGTGGGGCATGAGAGGAATAGATGTTGATTTGATTCGTCCTCTGCTCGACATAAAACACACCATGTAGGCCCGAGATATGATCATTTACTAAGATTATATCCATTCAGGGTTTTATCTATAATGATGCTCCACATCAGTAAACGTGTGCGTGGTGGACCTTTTAACTTCCAGATATTACTCCAACAACTTTTCAGAGATTCGGGCTTGTGGCTGGCATGGATGATAGGATATCCATCATTTGGGGTATAGTTTCCTTTCTCTGCAAATCCCCAGATCATGTCATCGTCCTCATCCCTTAATCCCACGTGGGATTTTATTAATGCCTACATGTAAGTCATCCACTCCATGTGCATTGAGCTAGTATATACAAGGCATCCCCAAATAACAACGCTTGTTAATATATAGTTGTATCTTGAGGGTCTCCAAGTTGTGCTATGTTGACCACCTTGTTTTGATTGAGGAAGGTGACGAGGTGAGGTGGGAGATGGTAGGAGTTTCGGGAGCCAATCCATGAATTGATCCCAATGTGGACAAACCCAACATTACCGATCTGCCATGTCAGACCCCTTCTTATGGTGGGAAGGATATTTATTACAGCACTCGAGATCACTAATATACCCTTCTTGTTCGAGGTAGATAACCTTAACCAATCTAAGACAAAGCTCGGCCATATGTACTTTTAGGTAACCACCTCCAACCAAATGCTCTTTTGTTTCACGAGCAACCAACCTAGTTTTGCCACAAGTGCTTGTACAAAAGTAGAGAGGAATTTTAGGCCCCAAACTCCCCATTTTTTGGGAATAGCAATTCTACTCCATTTGACCCATGCATAGGGTTTTCCTTCCTTTTGGCCCTTCTAAATAAATGAAAACATACTCGTTGAATCCTTTGTAGTATGCCTTGGGGGATCCAGGCTAGGGACATCCAAAAGGTTGGTGTGGCTTCCAAAATCGATTTAATGAGCACTAGTCTACCGACTCTCAACTCTCGAGTGTAGACGACGACTCCAAATGTTTAATATTCTTTCCACCTTGGCAGTCAACCATGTTGAGTCTACAATTTTGTATCAATCTTCTTTGATCTTGAAGCCCAATTACTTCAAACCATCCTCCATTGATAGGTTTTGAAAGGGGAAATTTTGTATTGCAATGTGGGTTCCCTATTGAGTACACATAGAGAACGATATAATAGATTTGGCTCCATTTATTTCCATATTTGTTGCAATTCTAAATAGTTTAAGCACTTCAGAGAATGTAATGTTTTCTCGTATTCCCCCGTCTAGGAAAATGTGAATGTCATCAATAAAGAGCAGATGAGATAGTGTGCATTGATCCATCATTTTGAGGCCCAAGAGTCACCTTGCTCACTTCTCTGATGCAATCAACCTTCTTATGCCTTCCATGATCAAGAGAAATAGCAAAGGGGATAGTGGGCACCCTTGCCTAATTCCACACTCTACCAAGAAAGAGTGCGAGGTTGATCCATTGATTAAGATTGTGAATGATATAGAGGTGATGCAACACATAATCCATTCAATATAAAATAGTGGGAACCCAAGATGGGTAAGTATCATCCTTAGGTATAACTACCTAACTATGTCAAAGGCCTTTGAGAGGTCAATTTTTAGCAACACCCCTTTGAGTTTCTCTAGTTTGATGGAGTGAAGGTCCTCTTGTGTCGTGCCTATGGTCTCATGAATTTCTTGGTTTTGTAGAAAGGAAAACTGTTCTCGAGAGATGTGGCGTGACAAGATCGGGTTAATGTGGTTTGGAATAATATTCGTGATATTTTTATAAAGGAAATTACATAGGGATATAGATCTGAATTCATTGAAAGATAGTGGGGAGTCTGACTTGGGCATGTGGGATATATAGGTGGAACTCATAAGTTCTAACATTCTACCCAATAAACGACTTTCTTCAACCACAACAAGTAAGTCCGGTACAATGATGTCCATATTAACTTCAATGACCTATTGCTATTAGAGAAAAGAGGTATGGTCAAAGGTCTTCCTATTTTAAAACCCATTCATATTAATTGTGATGCACATGGAGTGGGGAAGTCGCATAGAGATGAATTTCCTTGTGAATGCTAATAGAAGGAGGAGAGATATACTCGAGATGGTACACATAGGTTTATGAAGGCCTATGCGCATAAGGTTGTTAGGCTGCACATACTATTTTTTACTATTTATTGATAAATGTACTAGATTTACTTGAGTGTATTTCCTAAGGAAGAAGAGAAAAACTTTTGAATACTTCAATGAGTTCAGAAGTATGGTTGAAAAGCACACAGATAAAAGCATGAGGATTCTCCCCTCAGATCAAGGGGGAGAGCACAAGAAAGCTTGTGTCCTCAAATACTGCAAAGACAATGGGATACAACAACAGTTTAAAGTACCCCACACTCCCCAATAGAACGAGGTTCTAGAGAGGAAGAAAAAAACCCTTAGTGGAGTGTGCTCATAATATGTTGAAATGTAAGAATCTTTCTAATGGGTTTTGGGCTTAAGTGATTAATACTCGAGTATATCTAAAGAATAGGAATCTAACAAGAAGTTTATATTTCAAAACTCCTTTTGAAGCTTTGTTTGGTTAGAGCCCCGCAGTTAAGCATAAGCCCTTTCCCATGTCCCAAAGGAAGATAGAAAGAAACTCAATTCAAAGGCCATCAAATGCATTTTTGTTGGGTATTGTACAAAACTTAAGGCTTAGAAATTGTTTAGTCCCTCTACTTTTAAAGTTTTGGTGAGTGGAGATGTAGTGTTTCATGAGCAAGTTAGTGATGGAAGCCATGAGAGTGCTAATGAAGAATTACACTTGCAATTGTTGATGGAATAAGAAAGTGATGAATGAGGTGACAACAATGAGAATCAACAACAGTAGCAAGGGAAAGAAGATGATGTCGCTATTAACACAAGTCCAGAAAATGATAATCACACAAGGTTTCAAGCTACCCCTCCACTGAGGAGATGAGGTAGGAAGGTTTGGTTTTTACCAAGATATAGGAAAAATGCTTTGATAACTAGTATGATGAACATTTTTTAACCCTTGAATAATAAAAAAAGCAAGTCAATATAGTGAATGGAGGGCTGCTATAGAAGAGGAATATGAATCAATCATCAAAAACAAAACGTGAGATTTAGTTAAATTACCTAAAGGCAAATGAGCCATACCATGCAAATGGTTGTACAAGACTAAATTTAAAGCAAATGGGAGCATAGATAAGTATAAAGCTATGCTTGCTGCAAAGGAGTATTAGCAGCAAGAAGGCATAGATTATGATGAAACATTTTCCCTTGTACCTAAATTAAACACAATGAGAATGATAATTGCTTCATCTATGAAACACCATTAGATGATTCATGAGAGCAGGAAGAAGGCATATCCCTTGTAGCTAAATTAAATTAAACACAATGAGAATGATAATTTCTTCCGCTATGAAACACCATTGGATGATTCAAGAGCTAGATGTTAAATCTGCATTTTTAAATGGGGACTTAAAAGAGATGTCTACTTAGTGCAAAGTGACCTGTTTGTTAAATAGGGTGAATAACATTTAGATTGCACATCGAAGAAATAGTTGTATGGCCGAAAACTGTCACCAAGTTCATGGTATGACAAAATTTATTCATTTTTCCTATAGAATGGTTATAAAAGGAGCAAAAATGACCCTCATCTTTATACAATATTTCATAAAGAGGGAAGTAGTGTTTTGATTTCTCTATATGTAGATGATCTAATCATTACAAGGAATGTTGATAATCTTATTAAAGAAATCAAGGAAATCAAGGTGAAGATGTATCAAGGTGAAGATGTCACAAGTCTTTGAGATGAAAGGCCTTGGAGAGGTACAATATTGTTTGGCTGTGGAAGTCTAGAGGGATTCTTGACAAACTTTTATGTCATAGAGTAAGTATGTGACAAGCTTAGTGGAAAAGTTCAAAATGGATCGTGCAAAGCTATAGCAATACTTTTACAGCAAGAATTTAAAACTTGAGAATGAAAATGGATCTAAGGAGGTAGATGGGACTTTGTTTCAGAGTCTAATCATTGGGTTGAAGCTAAAGGTGTTTTAAGGTATGTCTAGGAAACTTTAGATTTTGGTATTTAGCATTGGCTCTAGGTTCATTACATGGCCCACCAAAAAGAACACACTATCCTTGTATTCTGTGGAAGCTCAACATAAAGCTATGTGTGTAGCAAGATGTGAATTGGTTGAGGATACTTCTCCTTGATGTTGATAAGAACATAAGGTTGCAAGAGTGATCAAATAGGACAACTAGAGCTCCACCAAACTTGCAAATAGTCTAGTATTTCATTAAAACACAAAGAATATTGATAGACAATTTCATTTTCTCATGGAGAAAGTTGAGTGAAAATAAATCCATATTGGTTATTGTAATAGTTGTGACAATGCTCATCATATTTTTACCAAAACTCTTGGTAGAATCAAGTTTGAGTTATTTAAGGAAGTTTTAGGCATATCTACTAAAACATTTCTCCAAATATTTATGAAGAAATCTAGTAATTGAGTGAGAGTTCAAACAAAACCTTAAGGAGTTTGTTCATTTTTTCTATGGTGTTGTTTTAACTTCCCTAAATGGGTGTTTCATATATATATTTCTCATGTGATGAATTGTAAGACTCATGTGTGCAGAGGAAGTGTTAGTCTAATAGGTGGGTGTTAGGTTTCTTAATAAATTTGATTCGGTGTATTTTTTGACAAACATAACCTTCAACTAATTGTTATTGGATTAACCTTGAGATGGACACTGCTATTATTTCTTATGTTAATGTATTTTCCAAATCATTTTTTCTTTAAAATTGGATAAATTTTTCAAATAACTTAATTTTTCTATCCTCTAGTTTCTTGCCATTAATCTAAGTTAGTCAATTCATGTTTCTATTACCCATTTAATTGGTCTTTCCATCACATTTACCAATTAAATTGCATTAATAAATTTATAATTTTTTTAATCTCATTTAATGTAATGCACTACTAATTCTTTTAATCTCATTTTATGTATTGCACATAACACAATATTTAACCAAATTGTAACATCCAAATCAAATTCAAATTTAGTGGTGGTGTAGGTAGCATGATAAGTGTGGTAAAATTATAAATACAATTATACAAATTGGAGTACAATTTTGTAGTGGAGCAACTAGAATGGTAAGAGTGGTAAAATTATAAATATAATTATAGAAATTGAAGTACAATTGGTAGTTTGAATTTGATTTTGAAACTAGTTTTCTATACCAATTTTGTATACCTTACATTATAAAAGATTGGACCTCGAGAAAATTTAGTTATGGTAAAATGCACTCCACAAATAAGATCAATTTTCAATTTTTATTAGAAGAGACCTACAATAATGGAATGGTCTACACCACAAATTCAACAAATTACCTTGATGAAATTCTAGAGAATTTGTCAATATGTAGTGACCATTTACAGATGTCATGCTGAATTTCCTTTAAATATGATGAAGTGTGTTGGAATGTTACTACTATACAACTAATTAGAGTGGTTGTGATGTTGTGTCTTGGATTGCAGTTATTGTACAGCAAAGTGGGGCTATTTATCATGTATCTACCATCAGTGTTTCTTTTGCAACAACATATGCCCATCCTCATATAACAAATTAATGAGCAACATGATTGGATCCTGTGATGGACTTTCAGTATATGAGCTGATATAAAAGAACGGAAACAATCTAGAAACATGTGTACAACTCATAACTAAAAACCTAATCACTAAGGAATGCATACCAAAATGTCCACCATTTGTAAATGGGTAACCAATGTAATTTTTAATATATGAACTGATCTTTCCAACCAATTACACACCCTTAACACAATATACATGAGAATGAAAATCCTACACAAACAAATATAAACTAGAAAATAACAAGATATACATCAGTACATCTAATAACCAAAAACAATATATTCGGGGAGATCCCAATCCTTAATATGAGGAAAAGTTATGGCAGGGATCTCAACCCTTCAGGAGGAAAGGTTACTTATCCCCAAAAATATCACACTAGCATTTTAGACAGTGACAAGCAAGTGTGGTGGTGCCATAGATGTTGGTTGGGCCACATTCTCCCATGTCCATCATTGTTTATAACTTTTAATAAATATTATACCCATCCAACTTCCATCCAGCCACAATTCATATATCCCAAAGAAATCACACTACAAGATTCTTAATCTCATATCTTTCATATCACATATTCCATTCTATGTTTGTATTTTCCCAGCATTTAATCTCCATTAAAAATAATGAGATATAACATAATACTCTCACCACAAGAGCAACATATCTTGTGTATCACATATTCCATTCTATGTTTGTATTTTCCTAGCATCTAATCTCCATTAAAAAACTGAGATATAAGATAATCCTCTCACTACAAAAGAAACATATCTTGAATATCACATATTCCATTCTATGTATGTATTTTCCCACCATTTTATCTCCATTAAAAAAATGAGATACAACATAATCCTATCACCACAAAAGAAACATATCTTGCATATCACATATTCCATTCTATGTTTGTATTTTGGCAGCATTTAATCTCCATTGAAAAAATGAAATATAACAAAATCTTGTAACCACAATAGAAAAAGATTAAAAAAAACAATGTAAAACAAATATCATATCACATATTCCATTGTATGTTTGTACTTTCTGGGCATATAATCTCCATTAAAAAAGGTGAGATATCACAAAATCCTCTCACCACACAAGTATTCCAACCTAGCATCATAATTCCAACCAATCACTTAATATAGGCAATATCTTGAGAAGTGGTGAGGAATTTTAATGAGAATAAGACATTAGAAACCTTACAAAATTGGACAATTCCAGGTAACTCAATGCATCCATAATCTTCATCACTTAGTTAAAACTGAATTAGAATTGAATAGTGAGTGCCAAAAAGTATTTCTTATCCATATCAGTAACAACCCCCACCCAGAGCCAGCTGAAGAACATAACCACCCCCAATGTTGTACTCACTGCTTATCTTTTCAGCATTCATTTGTTTTCCTACATAGATGAGCCTGCAATGGGCATCAAAACAAAAAAATTTAGTATTAAAAAAAAAACCAATCCTTTAATACAGATAAGAAATTTATTTATGTACATCATTCAACATTTCAATATTTTATCTTGCACAAAGTATCTTTTTTGAATTTAATATAAAATGCAAAATTACATCTATTATAAATGACTATAGGTAAACAATCTTTTAGTTTTATGATCTCACAACATATATAGTATAATCATGTTGACTAGCAAACTTTAAATTCACAAAAGATTCTCAGCTTAGAAGTCAATCTGCTACTTAGACTACTAAAAACATATACAACTTACAGCACAAGTTGTTATCAAACCTCCCAAGAGAACTAGAAGGATCAAGTGTTAGAGAGAAAAATATACTAACAGAAACATGAAAGGCTAATGACCTTCCCAAAAAAGAGGACCAAAAATTGCACCTATTGCCTAAGTATTTCCTCCCCAGTGGCTGAAGAGATAAAATTGAACGATATTCTTTAAATTACAGAAACATGTGGCTGAAGAGATAAAATTGAACGATATTCTTTAAATTACAGAAACATGAAAGAGATCAGCTACTTCAAAACCCAAATAAATACAGAATATTGAAAAAAATCCTAAAAGTTACTTAAAAACCCAAATAAATACAAAAGTTTGAAAAAAATCCTAAAAGCTGAAGATAATCCAAATGTTGTTTGAGCTTGAAAAACTCAGTGCTGCAACATCTAATTAAAAGCATTATGGTCTAGACTCCAGGAACACACATATGCTTAACTTACAATAATATAGAGCCACTAAAATTATACTATAAAATAACTAAATTATATTAAAAAATACACCAAAATAGATGAAATCATATTATAAAAGAACTAAATTATATTATAAAAGCCGCGCAAATATACTTGCACATGGAACTAGGAGTACTGCATACATTTGCTGCATAGGCGGTATTCCTTCCTTTTCCTCAACTGGCTGCTTAATTTGATCAATTGTATCATTGGGTTCAATATCTACCTCGAAATCCTTTCGTGTAAGGGTTTTCACCTTGATGGAAATGCCTCCCCTTAACCGCAAAAGTAAGCGAAGAATTGAGTGGTTTTCCATATTATAATCAGCTAGAGTGAGCCCATCTTCTAGTTGTTTTCCACCAAATATTAGTCGCTGCTCATGTGGAGGGATACCCTCCTTATACTGTCACAACAACCAAATAACACACCTAGTTAAAGCCCAACTGCAATTGCATTTTACAACAGAAAGAAAACACTCCGTATAAACACTACGCAAAACCTTAACACAACAATAGTTTAAACGACTATCAGCAATTACGATACACCATAGATATTACAAAAATCCACAATGATTTAAAAGACTGTCAATGACTACTTTAGATATGCTTCAAAATTTGCAAAGATTCAAAAGGCTCTCAGCAAGCACTATACAAGCGGTAAAAATCCACAATGATTTTAACGAGTATTAGTAAGTACCAATACCAAATAATCATATTTTGGTACGCGTGATAGGTTCGGCAGTAACAGTGAGGAGTTAGAAGTTTCTCACGACAGGGTAAGGTTCCATCCCCACCAGCTTTGGCTCACTTGGAGATATGGCTCAAACTTATGACACCCGGAGATGAATACCAGGTGAACATATAAAGCGAGTTTCACGATTGTGTTTTGGTTAAGACTTGCCAGATTTAAGAGGTCAGCAGAGTGGGGGAAAGTGGGGAGTTGTTATAGCCTCCACCAGCGTTCAAAGATATACCAAAGAAGTTGCAGACACACAACCTACACGGAGTTAAGTCCAGGTGAGTACGTAGGTGTATAATGTAAGTATGCCTGCAGATGTTGGTCTCCTGATCTCTCTGTATAAATGGGAATCACTGAATCGTATTCCAATTATAAGTATCGCTCTGTCGTCTCAAACAATAAACAGAAGATCAGCGATCACAGGTACGCGTGTTAACTATTAATTGCGGGCTGGATCATCTTTATCATATCATGGCGTCCACACGAAATTTTCTGGTTATGTGCCTCTCCGGATGTACGTATCTCTCTACTAACTTTTCATTTAAATTTTGGTTCGTATTACGTACCGGAGGTTGATTCAAGTTACTCGGTGACACATCTAACACCACTCGCTTCCGCTCAAATTTGAGGTAATAATCTGATGACGTGAAACACAATGTATTGCCACTGTAGGTGTCATACTTCTATCGATTCTGCTATGCACTAGTGCACAAGGAATTGGAGAGACTGCTCAGCATCGCAGGTTGCTGCAAGGTGAAAATTCAAAGTAGAATGTATAGAATTTTCTAATCCCTCTAATCCCTTCATGGATCTGTCTGTAACAATGATATTTGCTATGAAATTATTAATGTATGATTGGATTGTGATGTACAGTGTGTGTTCGCAATTGCTTGGATGTATCATACACTACTTGCACCTCATCGGGAGACCAACATCTGCAGGCATACTGCAGATGTTGATCTCATTAGCGAATAGATGGCGGATGATCAATGCATATATAAAAGTTATCTCACCTCTGGATATCTGGCGGCTAATCAATACATGAGAGGCGTTTTATAGACGTAAAAGTCAAAAATTCTACACAAATAGCATTTAAAGAAAATAACAAAAAATGCATGATACAATACCCAATGGTTAAGAGCGCAATCACTGACCATACGGAGTTGCAGAATCTAAAAATAATAATAAAGCCGTATTCCCCTTGGATCAAAAGTGAAGGAAAAGTATGCATACACAAAGTTCACATGACAAAAAAAAACCGCAATAAATAAAATATACAAGGCATCAATGCCCGGAATAAAACCACAGAGACCAGAAAGAAAATCATAAAAGAATCCATTGATAACCAAAAGCCATCAGTAAAAGAAAAACCCCACATGTAACAAAAAAATTCGAAAACAAAAATTAAGTTCTACAAAACCCCACTCGCATCAAACAACTAAAAAAAATAAAACATAAACCTAATTGGGATACAACATGATTCCAATACCTGGATTTTTCTCTTCACTTTATCAATGGTATCGCTGCTTTCAACATCGAGGATGATCGTCCTCGCGTTGAAAATCCCCACAAATATCTGCATCTTGGCCTGAAAATATCATTGATCCTCCAAAAAAAAAACCTGTGCGAGATAGGGGAATCCAGCCCAGATTGAAGGGCGGTGAGGTTACGGAGTGGAAAGGAGCAGACTCTCTTGAAATGAAAATTATCGAGGACGGAATAGATTCATATAATGTTCATGCAACGATAAGTTGTTTGATCCGACAAGAAACAAGAACCCCTTAACACGAAGGCTATGAAGAATTTGACACCGACGGGATGAAAAGCGTTTTACTATAGATGCAAATTTGCCCGAGTCGATGAAAAGCGTTTTACTATAGATGCAAATTTGCTTTATACGTCAAGGAAGGGCATGGCCACAACAATGACAATTGTGGTCCACCAATAGGATTGCAAGAAACTATCAAAATTAATTTTCAAAGTATGGTGTGAATGCCTAAAATATTATAGATTTTATAAATTTTGACTCATTTAAAAAAAGTACAATTAAATTATAAATACAATTAAACACAAATTTTGGAGTTGTGGGTTTTTCTCATGGTATTGTTATGTGATATGGTAGCTTAATAATTAAATTCCCTTTTATGTTATTAAATATATCTTATATTGATTAATAACTAGTATAGTATATTTTCAAAATGAATTTAAAGAAATTTCAAAATAGAAATTATTTGAAGGAATTAGAGGTAATTTTGGCAACCAAGACTTTTTTTGGCAGAAGTATAATTCTAGTGAGGGCTACTTATCTTAAAAGTTATGGGATTACCTTGAGGTAATGGTCAAACTTCATGGTTGCATTCTTAGACATTATACTAATGGTCATCTAACACAAACACATATAAGCACATTAATTATGTCACTAATTTGAAAAATCATGGAAATACCTTGAAGTAATGGTTGAACCTCATATTTCTCCCAAAGGTATTATATTAATGGATTTGTGACCTACTTATACATAAGTGGATTAAGCTCACCCAATATTTCTTTTATGAAAATCCCCTAGAATATATATAACCGTGTGAGAGAGTGCATCCTTAAGGCACTACTTATAATATCATTAGTAAAAACATCATTTAACCCTATATGCCAAGTATGGGATAGTATGAGAACCAATAGAGGTTATAATAAAAATATACAAGACCAATTGTGTGTCATGGGTGTAAAAGGGCATTACATACAAATTCCACCAAATAATCTATACATCATATAATAAAATCATATATAATTATAATATTATAATATAATATATATATATATATATATATATAATATATAATTATATTATATAATGTTTGATAACCTCCTTATATAAATGAAAATACTATATAACTTTTAAAAAGAAAGAGAACAAACTCTAGTGTACGAAAGACCCAACAAGAAATAATTCATTGGAGACTACCCCATGCTCACAGGGTCACACAGGGTGAGCAGCCCCCTGTACGTTTTGTCGGGTGCTCGAATGGGTCATAGAGGGGCTACTACCCACGGGGTGGTATCCCCCTTACAGAAGGTCTCAAGAAATGCCCCGAGAAAAGTTTTTGGACCCTATGTTAGATGGCAGACCTACCTATGGTTTTTGGGCATGATGGTTTTTTGTCCATGGTATTTTGTAGATCCGGTGAGGGGAACTACAGTTATGTTCTAATCCATGGTTAAAGTATTGGGTTTATGGTTTCTTCTGAATGTATATATATGTATTGTAACATTGAAAGGGACATAATGAAAAATCAATCTCGTAGTTTTACTATTGAAGGGAAAATCTCTATGTATATCTATTTTATGTTTTCTGCTCTCCCCATTGTTTGTTTTCTGTTTTTAGAATTCGTATGCACATAATTTATGTACACGGTTAAAACCTACATTTGGCATTAGAGTTGTTTTGGCTTCAAGGGGATGCTTTTTCTTCTCAGTGGTTTTTGCTCAAGCGTGTGGTAGACCCTGTTCACTAGGAGATGTGCGCAATTGATTCTTGTGGTGAAAGAATATGGCGAGTAGTGGAAAGATAGAGATTGATAAATTTAATGGTGAGAGTTTTGGGTTGCTGAAACTCAAGATGCAAGATGTGTTGGTGGATAAAGATCTATGGATTAGAGTAGATCCAAGTACTAAACCAACAAAAATGTTAGATGAAGACACAACAAAGTTGTATGGGAAGACAACGAGCACAATACCATTGTGTGACTTAGATTTAGTATTGCTAATGTATGAGGGGAAGCTTTGGTGAAGGCTTTGTTGGACAAGTTAGTCACTTTGTACCAATCTAATTCTCTAGTCAATAAATTATTCCGACGGAAAAATTGTATAACGTGAGGATGAAAAATGGAGACTTAGTGACAAAGAATCTAAATGCCTTCAATATTTTGGTAAGCAAGTTACCATCTGTTGATATTAAAATTTGAGATGAAGATAAATGCATTATTTTTTTTGTTCTCTACGAGATTAGTGGGATATTTTGGTTGTTGCAATAAGTAGCAATGCATATACCTTGCAATTTGATGAAATAGTCTCATCCTTGCTATGAGAGGAGATGAGAGGAAAAAATATGGAGGGCCAAAATGTTGATTCCTTGTTTGTACGAGGTTCGTCCCAAAAGAGAAACAAAAATAAGTTCTCGAGTAGGAGATCTAAATCTCTAGAAAAAACTTTAAATGTGCGCTTGAAATGTGGAAAGGAAGGGCACTTCAAAAGGGATTATAAATATAAAGATCCTTAGGAAGGAAGGTGATGTGATGATTCTCCTTCTGCAAAGGTGAAAACCACCTTAGACAAAGTTGGGGATGTGTACTTGGCTTCTTCTTTGTGTACACATGTAGATTATGAGGCATGGTTGATTGGCGTAGGTGTATCCTTTAACTTCACTCCCCACCGGGAGTGGTTTTGCGAGTAAGACAAATATGATGGTGATGATGCTTTCTTAGGGGATGACATGAAGTCTAGAATCGTGGGTCACTAAAAATACTAGTTGATGTTTCAAGGTGGAAGGATTAGAACACTTCCCGGAGTTTTGCATATTTTTTCATTGGCTAGAAATTTGACTTATGTAAGAAAGTTGGATCATGCAAGTTTAAGAGCAATGTTCGATAAAGATACATGAAAGATGGTTCAGAGAAAATTGGTATTGATGCGGGGAGTTTGAATTGGAACTTTGTACAAGCTTTAGGGTAGCATTCTTGTTTATTGGTGGAATAGTTGTGTGATTCCTCAAAGTGGAGCAGAAAATCTAGTGGTCTCTTAAGAAAAGACCATGCTATGCAATCAAAGGATTGGACATATTGGAGAGGAGGGTCTTCGAATACCTCATGGTAATGGTATAGTAGAATTTATGTCTAATTCTTCTCTAGATTTTGATTTTTGTAAAAATTGTGTATATGGAAAGTAGAGTTGGGTGAGTTTTCCCTCTCTTTGTAAGAGAGAGAAACAAATATTAAAGCTTGTACATAGTGATGTGTTTGGACCTATGTGAGTTCCATCACTTGGAAAGTTTTTTTACTATGTATCATCTATAGGTGACTTCTCAAGGAATAAATGGACATATTTCCTCAAAAAGAAACTTGAAGTGTGTGACAGGCTCAAATATGTTAAGGCTCTCATGGAAAACGAGAGAGGTAAAAATATAAAGGTGCCAAGGGTAGATAACGGTGGAGACTTTTACATGAAGGAATTTGAAGAGTTCTGTAAGAAGTGTGGTATAGGATCACAAAAGGCTAGTCCATGAACACCTCATCAAAATGGTGTTGCAGAAAGAATGAACGAGAGGTTGATGGAAAAGGCAAGAAGTATGCTCTATGGTGTGGGGTTAGGACAAGAGTTCTCGGGAGAGGGAGTGGAGACTACATCTTACATGGTTAACATATCACTATCATCAATGTTGGAGGATAAGTCTCCACAAAAGTTATTGACTCGTAAGAAACCTTCTCTTTCACATTTGAGGGTATTTCGATGTGATGCATATGTACATGTTCGAATTGAGAAATTAAAAAAATTGGATAGTAAATCTGAAAAGTGCATGTTCATTGGGTATAAGGATGATTTAAAAGGTTATAAGGTTTGGAACTCAGAAACAGGGAAGGTTGTGTACAACTGTTTTGTGGTCTTTAGAGAGGTGAAATATTTTATTAAACATGACGTCCTATTAAGGGAACCTAAGAAGATAGAGTTTAAGCTAAAGGAGGAAGAATTAGACTTTACAACAGAAGATGGGACCATGGGTTATGTGGCAGAGGTTTTTTACCTCCACCAAGGGTTATTGGGTTAAAAAGGGTATCAAGGAAATATAAAGTGGGGGACAAAAATTGGATAATGCGAGAGCATAGAGAAAACTTAGGATAAATGGTTTTGTGGGTTTTTAAGGGGAGTAGGGAAATTAATAAGTGGGGAAAGTAATATTTCTAATGGGGAATGGGTTTCACACTAGGAAAGGGGATTTTTGGAAGGGGGTGATTTTTTTAAGGGTAACTTCTAGTGGAGTGTTTGAAAGCAAAGTGTAAAGGCGAGAATGACGTGAAAAGGGTATTTATAAGTAATGAAGGAAAAATGGGGAAATTATCAAATAACTATGTGGGGTGTAGTGGAATGAGGGTAAATTAGTAAAGAAACTTGGTGAATATCCTTTCTTTCTCACAATTCCTCATGCACATGGAACACACGATTAAACATGATAAATGTGTTTTTGACTTAGCAACCTTGTGCATTTGCAACATTTCTTCTACCTACCCTTTATTTACCCTAACATTTTCTCTTAATTTCAATGGGTGCATTTGAGCTTGCTGACTCTTTATTTCATTTTCTTTTGATTAGAAAGCTATCTAATACTAACCTTATAATTTCCAATGGATCACATTAAACTCATGAGCTCATTTTTATTTTCTACCTTACTATTGATCTACCAAGATATAACAATTTGGATAGATCTTTATTCTCTATCTATCAACATGAAATTTAAAGCATGGACGAGTGAAGATTAAACTATTTGACCATCATGGATTGTGGCATTTCTTACAAGATGCACACAATCTTATTTTTCACAGTAAAGTGGAAAGTAGTGGCATTTAAATTTTCACATTTTCATGATCTATTTTTATTTCTTTTTGGGGTTCATATTTTTTACTTTTTTTATCTTTCTCCTTTCTTTCTGTCTTTTTATTATTCTTTTAGGACATATCATCTTTATATTTTTAAATTTTTAATATGGAAAACATTTTGCAGAAAGCAAAAGTATGTACAATATTACAAGACTAACCATAGCCAATTCAAAATTATTAATCCTATTATTATAGGACCCTAACATGCTCCACCATTGAATATTTTTGTTTGATATTTATCATCACTCAACCCATATTTTTCTTTTACTATGCTATCTGAAACGCTTCATATTATTATTTCAAACAAAATTGATGCAAATTTTAAAAATACATAGCTTTTCCCTTGGATTTTAGATCTAGAACTTGAAATTTTTATATCTCTATAATATTGGCCTTCCAACATACAAAATTTTCTCCTATGGTATCGTGTTTCTATCAACACTAGTTACATTGAGATTATATTCTCCAAGTCATTGTTACACAAATTCTCCAAAGATGACCTCCTTATGGACTCGTGGAATAGACTGAACTTCTATGGTCTACCAAAAGACACTCTTTCAACATTTTTCAATTAAAACAATACCCAAGAAACTAGATTCTCTCAAATTTTGACCAATTTTTACAAAATTCAATTTTAATGTGTCAAAAGAGAGTTATGATGATCTTCCCTAAGACATTTGTTTGAGATAGAATTTTCGAGCATATAAAATCATCTCTCATAGTATAGCTAACAAAGTTCTCAATTTTTTGTACAATGTTGACCAAGATTTCATGTCCCATACATTGTAATTTTGTTTGTATGAGTATTCTTCTTACTATCTAAAGCTACTTATGCAAAAAGAAACAAGGCTAGAAAACTAATGGTGTATTGAACCCTGCAAACTACCAATCCATGGAAATTCTTCAAAGAAAACCAAACAAGAATAAACATGTTAGATCTAAGAATTTGTGATCCATAATGTAGAAATATGTCTTCGGATTAATCACATTATTAGGATTTGGTGGACATTTCTAACTAACTAATGTGGTTCATCCTCACAACAAGGTGGAAATCAATGGATGTGTGGAAATAAATAGCATGGATGCATCATTGGCCATAGTTAGTCATTACAAAATTAGTTATTAAGGTAAGAAAAATATTATTTAAAATTTTGTTAAAAATTAGGTGTTATGAATAACTAAATATAGCATATTCTATTTTAATGAATTTAATAATTATGTATATAATATTAGAATGTTAAAATATTAAAAGTTTAGTTAAGAACTAGCTCTAAGGAATAACTAAATTTAGAAAATTCTATTTCAATGAATTAATAATTATTATATAATATTATTTGGTAATGAGAGGCCTATTCTATAAAATAGTTGGGTAGACTTAAAAAAATAATAATATAAAAAAAATAAATAAGGCATCTTATGTACAAACAAGGAAAAAATATATTTAAACAAATTAATAAAAATAAACATTTAAAAATAAGATGAAAAAAATGAATTAATATATAAAAAAAAAATAATAATAATAAATAATAAAACACTAAATATATATTAATATATAATATATATATATATATATATAATAATATAATATATATTTCGAAGGGAGAAATATCATAATTTTCATTAACAAAGAAAATAACATGTTGTAAATTCCACAGGCATATGCATGAAAAGTGACCGTGGTCAACTGTGGACTATTTGTAAGTGTAAAGAAACTAGAGAAAGACCTTGTGTAGGGTATGTTATTAGTATCTAATCATATACATTTTATTTACATATTCAAAAATTCACCCATGGTGATTACTATTCTGTAGGAAAAATATTTACATGCAAAAAATTGATAAGTTAGGGCGGGTCAGCCCTATGTAGATCATAATCCAGGTATGGTCTATGGAAGAACTCATAGATCTCCTGAAGTGTATGCTCCCTCGTGATCTATTCCCCTCTAGGATGATGCATTGCCTCTTTTGAAAGTCGGTTCGTGGATTTGTTGCACTTCCTCTAGATATGAGTACATGAAACAATATCAAATTGTGTTTTTAGAAATTAAACATCATCCAATATGGTTCTGAGTGTATATGCATGGCATGTTGTTATGGAGTTGCACCAGTTAATAACAATCTTGGAATCCCCATAAATTTGTATTTGTTTGCAATTTTTGTAACTAACAATATATAAGAGATGAAACACTGTAAGGAGCTCTGCGAAATTATTTGTTCCATTCCCCAACCCTAAACAGATGTGAAAATAGTGTACTTCAGTGAAATGAAGGATAATTCCACCACCACAACCGTATTCTTGTGCCACTCCATTGAAATAGGCCAAAGGGTGCACATTGTCAATGACTTTTGAAGTAATGTTCCAAGTCGAGACAACCTGTTCATTGACCATGATTTCCAAATATCTATTATAGATATTGGGGATTATTTATGTCAAGACAGTGTTTTTTCCCTGAAAGATGTTGTTGTTCTCGCACATCCAAATGTATGAGCATAATATTAAAGGTAGGTTCCAAGCTCTTGGGTTAGTTTCTGCTGCCCAGCACCTGTTCCACCGAGTTGATATATCAACGCCAGTCCATGTAAGTGGTAAGTTTAGTGTGTATAAGACCTATGCCCATACCTGTTGAGTAGTGGGGCATGAGAGAAAGATATGTGGATTTGATCCCTCCTCTGCTCGACATAAAACACACCATGTAGGCCCCAGATATGATCATTTCCTAAGATTAGATCCATTCGGGGTTTTATCCATAATGATGTTCTACATCAGTAAGCGAGTGCATGGTGGACCTTTTAACTTGCAGATATTACTCCACGAGTTTTTCAAAGATTGACTTGTGGCGAGCATGGATGATAAGATATCCATCCTTTGGGGTATAGTTTACTTTCTATGCAAATCCCGAGATGTTGTCATCATCCTCATCCTTTAATCTCACATGGGAGTCAATTAATGCCTACATGTAAGTCCTCCACTCCATGTACCATTGAGCTGGTATATCCAAGGCCTTCCTAGATAACCACACTTGCTAATATATAGTTGTATTGTGAGGGTCTCTGAGTTGTGTTATGTTGACCACTCCATATTGATTGAGGAAGTTAATCAGGTTAGGTGGGATACGGTAGGAGTTTCTCGAGCTGATCCATGGATCGATTCCAATGTGGATAGACCCATATTACTGATCCTCCATGTGGGACCCCTTCTTATGGTGGGAAGGATATTTA
The DNA here is from genome assembly GCA_000404065.3 of Pinus taeda. Classification (NCBI taxonomy): domain Eukaryota; kingdom Viridiplantae; phylum Streptophyta; class Pinopsida; order Pinales; family Pinaceae; genus Pinus; species Pinus taeda. The sequence goes on from APFE030591313.1 coordinate 62,138, forward strand.
TTACATCCCTCAAGATCACTGATATACCCTTTCTATTATAGGTACGTAACCTTAACCAATCCAACACAAAGCTTGCCCAGATGTATTTGTAGGTAACCACCTCTGACCAAAGGCTCTTTTGCTTCAAGAGAAACCAACCTAGTTTTGCCACAAGTTCTTGTACAAAAGTAGAGAGGATTTTTAGGGCCCAACCTCCCCATTTTTTGGGATTAGAAATTCTACTCCATTTGACCCATGCATAGGGATTTCTCTCCTTGTTGCCCTTCCATAAGAAATGACAACATACTTGTTGAATCCATTGTAGTATGCCTTGGGGGATCCAGGCTATGGACATCCAAAAGACCGATGTGGCTTCCCGAACCGATTTAATGAGCACGAGTCTACTGGCTCTGGAGAGTAGACGATGGCTCCAAATGTTTAATCTTATTTCCACCTTAGCAATCAACCATGTCGAGTCTGCAATTTTGTATCCATCTTCTTTTATCGTAAATCCCAAGTACTTCAAACCGTCTTCCAATGAGAGGTTTGAAAGGGGAAATTTTGCATTATAATGTTTGTTTCCTATTTAGTACACATAGAGAATGATATAGTAGATTTGGCCCCATTTATTTCCATATTTGTTGCAATGCTAAATAGTTTAAGCACTTTAGAGAGTATGATGTTGTCCTGTATTCCCCCGTCTAGGAAAATGTGAATGTCATCAACAAAGACCAGATGAGATAGTGTGCATTTATCCATCATCTTGAGGCTCATGAGTTGAATTGCTCAATTCTCTAATGCAATCAACCATGTTATGCCTTCCATGACCAAGAGAAATAATAGAGGGGATTGTGGGAACCCTTTCTTGACTCCACGCTCCACTCAGAAAGAGTGGGACGTTGATCCATTGATTAAGATTGCAAATGATACAGAGGTGATGCAACACATAATCCATCTGATATAAAATAGTGGGAGCCTGAGATGGGTAAGTATCATCCTTAGGTATAACCAGCTCACCGTGTCAAAGGCCTTTAAGAGGTCAATTTTTAGTAACACCCATTTGAGTTTCTTCAGTTTGATGGAGTGAAGGACCTCTTGTGTCGTGCCTATGGCCTTAGGGATTTGTTGTTTTTGTAGAAAGGAAAATTGTTGTGGAGAGATGTGGCCCGACGAGATCAGTTTAATGTGGTTTGCAATAATATTTGCAATAATTTTGTAAAGGAAATTACAACATGATATAGGTTTGAAATGATTGAAATATATCAGGGAGTCCGCCTTGGAGATGAGGGCTATATAGGTGGAATTGATAGGTTCAAACATTCAACCCAACAAATGGCTTTATTTGACCACACAAAGTAAGTCTTGTACAATGATGTCCATATTAACTTCAATGATCTGTTGCTGTTAGAGAAAAGAGGTATGGTCGAAGGTATTCCTATTTTAAAACCCTTTCATATTGATTGTGATGCATGTGCATTGAGAAAGTTGCACATAGATGAATTTCCTATGAATATTGATAGAAGGAGGAGAGATATACTCGAGATGGTACACACATATTTATGCGGGCCTATGCAGACAAGATCGTTAGGCAGTGTATACTATTTTTTAATATTTGTTGATGAATGTACTAGATTTACTTGAGTGGATTTCCTGAGTAAGAAGAGCCAAACTATTCAATACTTCAAGGAGTTTAGAAGTTTGGTTAAAAAGCACACAGGTAAAAACATCAGGATTCTCCGCTCAGATCAAGGGGGAGAGTAAAAGAAAGATTGTGTCCTCAAATACTATAAAGATAATGGGATACAACAACAGTTTATAGTATCCCACACTCCTCAACAGAAAGGGGTTGCAGAGAGGAAGAAAAAAACCCTTGTCGAGTGTGCTCGTAGTATGTTGAAAGGTAAGGATCTTTCTAATGGGTTTTGGGATGAAGCGATTAATACTCTAGTATATCTAAAGAACAGGAGTCCAATAAGATTTTTATATTTCAAAACTCCTTTTGAAGCTTTGTTTGGTTATAAGCCCACAGTTAGGCATTTGAGAGTTTTTGGCTGCCAAGCCTTTGCCCATGTCCCAAAGGAGGATAAAAAGAAACTCAATTCAAACACCATCAAATGCAATTTGTTGGGTATTGTACATAATTTAATGCTTAGAAATTATTTAATCCCTCTACTCATAAAGTTTTTGTGAGTAGAGATGTAGTGTTTCATGAGCATGTTAGTGATGGAATCCATGAGAGTGCTAATGAACAATGACATGTGCCACTCTTGATGGAAGAAGGAAGTGATGAATCAGGCGACAGCAATGAGTAGCAGCTGTAGTAGGAAGGGAAAGAAGATGATGTAGTTGTCAAGACAAGCCCTGAAAATGATGATGAGACAAGGCTTCAAGCTACCCTACCAGTGAGGAGATTATGTAGGAAGGTTTAGTTTTTAGTAGTATATAGGAAAAATGCTTTGATAACTAGTATGATGAATGTTTTTTATCCCTCGAGTTATAAAAAAACGAGTAAATATAGTGAATGGAGGGCTGCTATAGAAGAGGAATATGAATCAATCATCAAAACCAAAACTTGTGATTTAGTTAAATTGCCTAAAGGAAAATGAGCCATAGGATGAAAGTGGTTGTACAAGACTAAATTTAAAGTAGATGGGAGCATATATAAGTATAAAGCTATGCTTTTTGCAAAGGCGTATTCGCAGCAAGAAGGCATAGATTATGATGAAACATTTTCCCCTATAGCTAAATTAAACACAATTAGAATGATAATTGCTTCAGCTACCAAACACCATTGTATGATTCACAAGCTAGATGTTAAATCTGCATTTTTAAATGGGGACTTAAAAGAATAAGTCTAATTAGTGAAACTTGAGGGGTTTGTCAAACTGAGTGAAGAACATTTAGATTGCACATTGAAGAAAGTGCCGTATGGACCAAAACAGGAATTAAATTCATGGTATGATAAAATTTATTCATTTTTCCTACGTAATGGTTATAAAAGGAGAAAAAATTACCGTAATCCTTATACCATGTTTGATAAAGACGAAAGTATTGTTTTAATTTCTTTATATGTAGATGTTCTAATCATTACAAAGAATGTTGATAATCTCATTAAAGAAATCAAGGTGGAGATGTCACAAGTCTTTGAGATGGAACACCTTGGAGAGCTACATTATTGTTTGGGTGTGGAAGTCCCAAGGGATTCTTGACAAACTTTTATGTCACAAAGTAAGTATGTGAGGAGCTTAGTTGAAAAGTTTAGAATGGATCAGTGCAAAGCTACAACAATATCTTTACAGAAAAATTTAAATCTTCAGAATGAAGATGGATCCAAGGAGGTAGATGCCACTTTGTATAGAGAACTCATTGGGAGTCTAATCTACTTGACTACATGTAGGCCTCATTTGGCTTATCCAGTGAGTGCATAAAACCAATTGATGTCAAAGCCCCTTGAGAGTCATTGCGTTGCGGCAAAAGGTGTTTTAAGGTATATCGAGGGAACCTTAGATATTGGTATTTTGCATTGGCTCTCGGGTCATTACATGGACCACCAAAAAGGAGAACATACTATCCATGTCTTCTGTGGAAGCTGAATATCCAGCTATGTGTGCAACAAGATGTGAAGGAGTTTGGTTGAGGAGACTTCTCCTTGATGTTGGATAAGAGCATAAGGTTGCAACAATGATCAAATGGGACAACTAGAGCACCGTCAAACTTGAAAATAATCAAGTATTTCATAAGAATGCAAAGCATATCCATACACAATTTTTTTTTTTAACGGAGAAAGTTGAGTGAACAAAATTCCATATTGAGTACTATAATAGTTGTGACAATGGTCGTGATATTTTTAGAAAAACTTTTGGTAGAATGAAGTTTGAGTTGTTTACAAAAGCATTAAGCATATCCATGAATCCATTTCTCCAAAGACTAAGGAAGAAATGTAGTAATGGAGTGACCCTTTGGAGAAATGTAGTAATGGAGTGACCATTCAAACAAAACCTTAACGAGTTTGTTCATTTTTTCTACTGTGCTATTTTAACTTCCCTCAATGTGTGTTTCATGTATATATTTCTCATCTGATGAATTGTTAGACTAGGGCATGTAGAGGAAGTGTTAGTCTTACATGTGGTGTTCCACACGTGTCAAGTTTCTAAGTTTCTTAATAAATTTCATTCGTATATTTTTTGACAAACATAACCTTCAACTAATTGTTATTAGATTACCATTGAAATGGACAATGCTATTATTTCTTATATTAATGTATTTTCCAAATCATTTTTCTTTAAAATTGGATAAATTTTCCAAATAACTTAGTTTTTCTCTCATCTAGTTTCTTCCCATTAATCTAAGTTAGTCAATTCATGTTTCCATTACCCACTCAATTGGTCTTTCCATCACATTTACCAATTAAATTGCATTAATACATTTATAATTTTTTTAATCTGATTTTATGTAATACATTGTTAATTCTTTTAATCTCATTTTATGTATTGCACAGAACACAATATTTAGCCAAATGGTAACATTCAAATCAAATTCAATTTTTGTGGTGGTGTAGGTAGCATGATAAGTGTGGTAAAATTATAAATATAATTATACCAATTGGAGTACAATTTTGTGGTGGAGCAACTAAAATGGGAAGTGTGGTAAAATTATAAATATAATTATAGAAATTGAAGTACAATTTTGTGGTGGAGGGAAGAGCAAGGTAAGTATGGTAAAATTTACTAGGGCCTCAATGAGGTTTGAAATATTGGCTGTGAGTTGAAGTAAATTAGGACTTTAAGCATTGAGCTTTGTTTTATTCGTATTTGGTGACCATTTCATCCCTTTTCTCATTTGTTTATCAGTTCATTTTGCACAATTGATAATTTGATTTTGATTTACAAAGTAGTTTTATATACAAATTTTCACTCCAAGAATAAGATCATTTTTCACTTTTTATTAGAAGAGACCTGCAATAATTGAAAGATCTACACCACAAATTCAACAAATTACCTTGATGAAATTCCAGAGAATTTTTCAATATGTAGTGACCATGTAGAGATGTCATGGTGAATTTCCTTCGAATACGATGAAGTATGCGTGAATGTTACTACTGTAAAACTAATTAATGTGGGTCTGATGTTGTGTCATGGATTGCATATATTGTACAACAAAGCAGGGCTATTTATGAAGTATCTACCATCAATGTTTATTTTGCAACAACATATGGCCATCTCGATATAACAAATTAATGAGCAACATGATTGGATCTTGTGATGGATTTTTAATCTATGAGCTGATCTTTCGAGTGAGTTACATACACTTAAACACTAGAATAATTAAAAAAATGGAAACAATATAGAAACATGTCTACAACTGATAACTAAAAAATTGATCACTAAGGAATGGGTACCAAAATGTTAACCACTTGTAGATCAGTAACTAATGTAATTTTGAAAATAAACTGGAAACTAACAAGATTCATATGAGTATATATGATAACCAAAAACATATTTCAGCAGTAGAATACAACAATACTACAAAAATATGGCATCCCAATCCTACCCACAAGTAGACAAAAACTTATTGCAGAAATCTCAATCTTGTACAAAATCTAAGGAAAGGTTACTTATCCAGAAAAATATCACACTCACACTTTAGATAATGACAAGGAAGCATGATGGTACCATAGATGTTGGTTGGGCGAGATTCTCCCATGTCCATCACACCGAGCCACAATTCATATATCCCAAAAAAATAACACTACAAGATTCTTAATCTCATATCCTCAATACCACATATTCCATTCTATGTTTTCATTTTCCCAGCATTTAATCTCCATTAAAAATAATGAGATATAACATAATACTCTCACCACAAAAGCAACATATCTTGCATATCACATATTCCATTATGTGTTTGTATTTTCCTAGCATCTAATATCCATTAAGGAAATGAGATATGACATAATACTCTCATCACAAAAGCAACATATCTTGCATATCACATATTCCATTCTATGTTTGTATTTTTCGAGCATTTAATCTCCATTAAAAAATGAGATACAACATAATCCTCTCACCACAAAAGAAACATATCTTTCATATCAAATATTCCATTCTATGTTTGTATTTTCCCAACATTTAATCTCCATTAAAAAGACGAGATATAACATAATCCTCTCACCACAAAAGAAAAAAAATAAAACAACAATGTAAACCAAATATCATATCACATATTCCATTGTATTTTTGTACTTTTTGGGCATATAGTCTTCATTAAAAAGAGTAAGATATCACATAATCCTCTCACCACACAAGTATTCCAACCTAGCATCATAATTCCAACCAATAATCACTTAATATCAGCTATATCTTCAGAAGTGTTTAGGAAATAATATCAGCTATATGTTCAGATGTGTTTAGGAATGATATGCAGAAAAAAGAAAATAAACAAAAAATGGAAATAAAAACAATTCAACAAATTTTGAATTGGTTAATTTTAAGGAGAATAATACATTAGAAACCTTGGGAAAATGGACATTCCCACGTAACTCAATGCATCCATAATCTTCATCACTTAGTTAAAACTTATTTAGAATTGAATATTGAGTGGTAAGAAATATTTCTTATCCATCACACTAACAACCCCTAGCCAGACCAATTGGTTAATTTTAAGGAGAACAATACATTATAAACCTTAGGGAAATGGACAATTCCAGGTAATTCAATGCATCCATAATCTTCATCACTTAGTTAAAACTGATTTAGAATTAAATTTTGAGTGGCAAAAAATATTTCTTATCGATCTCACTAACAACGCCCACCCAAAGCCAACACTAGATGAAGAAGAGAGCCACCACCAATGTTGTACTCACTAGGTACCTTTTCATCACTCATTTGTCTTCCTACATAGATGAGCCTGGAATGGGCATCAAAACAAAAAAAATTAGTATTAGAAAAAATCAATCCTTCAATACAGATAAGAAATTTATTTATGTAAATCATTCAACATTTCAATATTTTATCCTACCCAAAGTATCTCTTTTGAATTTAATAAAAAATGAAAAATTACATCTATTATAAATGACTTTACATGTAAACAATTTTTTTAGTTTTATGATCTCACAACATATATATTATAATAATGTTGACTAGCAAATTTCAAATTTACAAAAAATTCTTAGCTTAGAATTCAGTCTGCTATGTAGACTACTAAAAGCAGATACTACTGACAACACAAGTTGTTATCAAACCTCTTAATAGAAACATGAAACGCTAATGACCTTACCAAAAAAAAGGACCAAAAATTGCACCTATTGCATAAGTATTTCCTCCCCAATGGCTGAACACATAAAATTGAAATATATTCTTTACATTACAGAATCATGAAACATACCAGCTACTTAAAAACCCAAATAAATACAAAATTTTGAAAAACATCCTAAAAGTTGGTGATAATGCAAATGTGGTTAGAGCATGAAAAACTCAGTGCTGCAACATTGAATTGAACTAGTTGTGGTCTAGACTCTAAGAACACACATATGCTTAACTTTCAATAATATAGAGTCACTTGCACAGTGAAATCATATTATAAAATAACTAAATTATATTACAGAATACATCCAAATAGATGAAATCATACTATAAAAGAACTAAATTATATTATAAAAGGTACACAAATATACTGGCACATGGATCTAGGAGTATTGCATACCTTTGTTGTATAGGTGGTATTCCTTCCTATTTCTCAATTGACTACTTAATTTGGTCAATTGTATCATTGGGTTCAATATCTATCTCGACTTCCTTTCGTGTAAGATTTTTGACCTTGATGGAAATGCCTCCCCTTAACCGAAAAAGCAATTGAAGGGTTGAGTGGTTTTCCATATTATAATCTGTTAGAGTGAGCCCATCTTCTAGTTGTTTTCCAGCAAATATTAATCGATGCACATGTGGAGGGATACCCTTCTTATATTGTCACAACAACCAAATATCACACCTAGTTAGAGCCCAAGTACAATTGCATTTTACAACAGAAAGAAAACACTTTATATATACTATGCTTAAACTTCAAATACTCCGCAAAACCTTAAAACTCATCAATAGCTTAAACGACTATCAACAACTATGATACACCATAGATATTACAAAAATCCACAATGATTTCAAAGGCTATCAATGACTACTTTACATATGCTTCAAAATCTACAAAGATTCAAGAGGCTCTGGGCAAGCACTATACAAGGAGTAAAAATCCACAATGATTTTAACAAGTATTAGTAAGTACCAATACCAAATAATCAAATTTTGTATGCCTGACAAGCTCGAGAATAATAGTGAGGAATTAGAAGTTTCTCACAACACAATAAGGTTCCATCCCCACCAGCCTTCTCTCACTTGGAGATATGGCTCAGACTTATGACACCCTGAGATGAATACTAGGTGAACATGTAAAGGGAGTTTAATGATTGTGTTTTGGTTAAGACTTTCTAGATTGAAGAGGTCAGCAAAGTGGGGGAAAGTGGGGAGTTGTTATATCCTCCACCAGGGTTTAAAGATATACCAAAGAAGTGGTAGAGACACAACCTACACATAGTTAAGTTCAGGTGAGTATGTAGGTATATAATGTAAGTAGCATCTCATTGACAAATAGATGGTGGATGATTAATGCATATATAAAAGTGATCTCACCTCTGGATATATGGTGGCTAATCAATACATGAGAGGCATTTTATAGAAGTAAACATAAACAATTCTACCCAAATAGTGTTTAATTTAATTAACACAAGTACCAAAAATAACAAAAAATGCATGATATAATGCCCAATGGTGAAGACCACAATCACTGACAATACAGAGTTGCAGAATCTAAAAAATATAATAAATTCATATTCCCCTTGGATCAAAAGTGAAACAAAATAAAACCGCAACAAGACGACATGAATGTCCGGAACAAAACCATAGAGACCATAAAGAAAATCATAAAAGAATCCATTCATAATCAAAATCCATCAGTAAAAGCAAAACCCCACATATAACAAAAAAAATCGAAAACAAAAACTAAGTTCTACAATTCTTTCATACAAAACCCCACTCGCATCAAACAACTAAAAAAAAGGAAAAAATAACCTAATTGGGATACAACATGATTCCAATAACTGGATTTTTCTCTTCACATTATCAAAAGTATCGTTTCTTTCAACATCGAGGATGATCATCCTCACTTTGAGAGTCTTCACAAATATTTGCATCTTTGCCTAAAAATATCACGAGTGGTGAAATAATATGGTGAGTAGTGGAAGGAAAAGGATTGAGAAATTTAATGGTGAGAGTTTTGAGTTGTCGAAACTAGAGATAGAGGATGTGTTGGTGGATAAAGGTCAATGGATCATAGTAGATTTAGGTACTAAACCAACGACTTTGTTAGATGAAGACTCAACAAATTTGCATGGCAAGGCAAAGAGCACAATATCATTGCGTGACTTAGATTTAGTATTCCTATTGTATGAGGGGAGGCTTCGGCGAAGGCTTTGTGGGACATGTTAGGGACTTTGTACCAATCTAAGTCTCTAGTCAATAAATTGTTCATATGGGAAAAGATGTATAACATGAAGATGAAAGATGGAGACTTAGTGATAGAGAATCTGAATGCCTTTAATATTTTGGTAAGCAAGTTATTATCTGTTGATATTAAAATTTTAGATGAATATAACTGCATTAATTTTTTTTGTTATCTACCAGATTCGTGGGATATTGTCATTGTTGCAATAAGTATCAATGCATCTACCTTGCATTTTGATGAAATAGTCTCATCCTTTCTATTGGAGGAGATGAAATAGAAAAATATGGACAACCAAACTGTTGATGTCGTGTCCGCACGAGGTTCGTCGCAAAATAGAAACAAAAATAAGTCCTCGAGTGGGAGATCTAAATCTCTAGAGAAAACTTTAAAAGGTGTGTTGGAAATGAAGAAGGAAAGGACACTTCAAAAGGGATTGTAAATCTAAAGCTCCTTGGAAACGAAGGGGATGTGATGATGCTCCTTCCGCACAGGTGAAAACCACCTTAGATGAAGGTGGGGATATGTACTTGGCTTCTTCTTCATGTACACATGTAGATCATGAGGCATGGTTGATTGGCGCACGTGCATACTTTCACTTTGCTCCCCATAAGGAGTGGTTTTGCGAGTATGACAAATATGATGGAGGTGATGTCTTCTTAGGGGGTGACATGATGGCTAGAATCATGGGTCACTAAAAATACAGGTTGAAGTATCAAGGTGGAAGTATTAGAACACTTATAGGTGTTCGACATATTTTTTCATTGGCTAGAAATTTGTTTTATGTACGAAAGTTGGATGATGCAGGTTTAAGAACAATATTCGTTAAAGATACATGCAAGATGGTTTGGGGAGCAGTCATATTGATGTGGGGATTTTGAATTGGAACTTTGTACAAGATTTAGGGTAGCACTGTTATTTATGGGTGAAACAGTTATGTGATTCCTTAAAGTGGAGCAGAAAATCTAGTGGTCTCTCAAGAAAATACCATGCTATGGCATCAAAGGCTTGGACATATTGGAGAGAAGGGTCTTTGAATACCTCATGGTAATGGTATGGTAGAAGTTATGTCTAATTCCTCTCTAGATTTTGATTTTTGTGAAAATTGTGTATATGGGAAGGAGAGTCGGGTGAATTTCCTCTGTGGTGGTAAGAGAGCGAAAAAAATATTAGAGCTTGTACATAGTGATGTGTTTACTATGTATCATTTATAGATGACTTCTCATGGAATACATGGATATATTTCCTGAGGAAGAAATTTGAAGTGGAGAGTACATGTTACCTGGTTAACATATCACCATCATCAGCGTTGGAGGATAAGTCTCCACAAGAGGTATTGACTCGTAAGAAACCTTGTCTTTTGCACTTGAGGGTATTTCGACGTGATGCATATGTACATATTCCAAATGAGAAAATTACAAAGTTGGATAGTAAATCTAAAAAGTGCATCTTCATTGGGTATAAGGATGATTTAAAAGGTTATAATCTTTGGAACTCAGAAACAAGTAAGGTTGTGTACGGCTGAGATATGGTCTTTAGAGAGGTGAAATATGTTATTAAACATGAAGTCCTATTAAAGGAACCTAAAAAGATAGAGTTCAAGCTAAATGAGGAAGAATTAGACTCTACAACAGAAGATGGGACCATGGGTTATGTAGTAGGGGTTTTTTAACTGCACAAAGGGTTTTTGGGTTAAAAAAGGTATTGAGCAAATATAATGTGGGGGGAGGTAATTAGATAATGTGAGGGCATAGAAAAAACTTATGATAAATGGTTTTGTGGGTTTTTAAGGGGAATAGGGAAATTAATAAGTGGGAAAAGTAATATTTGTAATGGGGAATGGGTTTCACACTAGGAAAGGGATTTTTAGGAAGGGGGATGACTTTTTTAAAGGTAATTTCTAGGGGAGTGTGTGAAACCAAGGGATAGAGTTTAGAATGAGGGTAAAAGGGTATTTATAAGTAATGAAGGGAAAAAGGGGGAAATTAGCAAATAACTATGGGGGGTGTAGTGAAGTGAGAGGAAATTAGTAAAGAAGCTTGGTGAATATCCTTTCTTTCTCACAATTCCTCATGCACGTGGAGCATAGGATTGAGACTCATAAATATGCTTTTGACTTAGCAACCTTGTGCATTTCCAACATTTCTTCTACCTACCCTTTATTTACCCTAACATTTTCTCTTCATTTCAGTTGGTGCATTTGAGCTTGTTGACCCTTTATTTCATTTTATTTTTATTAGAAAAATATCTAATTCTAATCTTATAACTTCCAATGGCTCAGATTAAACTCCTAAGCTCATCTTTATTCTCTACCTAACTAATGATCTTCCAAGATATAACAGTTTGGCTAGACATTTATTTTCTATCTATCAACATGAAATTTAAAACATCTCTCATAGTATAGCTAACAAAGTTCTCAAACTTTCATACAATGTTCACCAATATTTCATCTCTGATACATTCTAATTCTGTTTGTATGAGTATTTTTCTTACTATAAAAAGCTATTTACACAAAAAGAAACAAGGCTAGAAAGCTAAGGGTATATTGAACCCTCCAAACTAACAATCGATTGCCATTGTTCAAAGAAAACCAAACAAGAATAAACATGTTAGAACTAAGACTTTTTTGATCCATAATGTAGAAATATGTCTTCTTGATTGTTAGGTCCCTATACTACTAGTGTAACCCCTAATTGTTATTAGTATAACCCCCTCATTACATTGTTGTGCCCATGTAGTCCCAATATTGTTATTATTGTGCCCCATAGAAGCCCACTATTGTTATTATTGTGTCCTTACATTATTATTGTTATGTCAACTCTGATTATCTCACCCTTTAGACTCCTATATATAGAAAGGAGGTATTTTCATTTGTATCATCCAAGAATTGTTGATTTGTGTAATATAGAAAGGAGGTTTCCCCCTCGAAGAGGCTTATTTCTGAAGCATTGATCTATCTTCTCTATCTTTTTGTGAGCTTGTTCCATAACATTCGGTATCAAAGAATTGGATTCTAGGGTTTCGCTACTCCAAATAGCTCATCGTGGTATTTTTGCTATACCTTTGATTCTGCGATGTTTCGGAAGATAACAAAAAAACTCGTTTCAGAAGAAATCTTGTTGAACCGTGCGACTGAATTTAGGATCTTTTCTCACTATATTTTTGTAGATATGGTATTCAGAATTTAGGGTTTTTGCAAGATCCATAATTTCATCTAAAAGAAGTCATCGTGGAATTTTCGCTATAACCTTTTTGCTATAAAGTTTCAGTAGCTAAAGTAAAACCCATTTGAGAAGAAATCGTTTTGAATCCTAGGTCCAAATTGCAGAGCTTGTCTCACTATATTTTTGAATATATGATCTAAGGAAGTTAGGGTTTTTGCAGACTCCCGAATTACATCTTAAATAGGTGACTGAGCATCAAATTGAAATTTTGTAAGAAGTTACAAAAATAGTATGAACTGCAGTTTTCTGTGCATATTTGTCTGATCCGAAGGTAAAAAATGTGGCACGTGGTACTTCATACAATGTTGATCCTCTAAAAAGGTATATAATCAAGTCATCTTGGGAGATTGTGCATAACTCTTTCTTGTAAAAACTAATTTTGATCAGAGTGGTGGCATTCAAAAGAGGACAAAGAGGGATACTACAAATCGTGATTTCAGAATTGGATGATCCAAAATTACAGTGTTATAGTTGTTTCAAGATCGAGCTCCTAAAATCAAGAAGAGGAGATATGAGAAAGTTTGATGGAAAGGATAAAGTAAATTGGATACTAGAGATGGAGCAATATTTTGATCTACATGATGTACCAATGTTGCAAAAGGTATGTATTGCATCTTCACATTCAGAGCGAGATCAATTTTTATGGTATAAATGGCTTTGTTCTTATAAAACAACTAGTTACATGGTCAATTTTCATGGACGAAACGATAGCACATTATGAGGATATAAAGAGAAACACCTTATTTAGAGAAACACCACAACAATTAGAAGAAAAAAGAGAAAAAGGGCTTTGTTCCAAAGTGGAAAGCAAAATTATGGAAACAAGGAAGTCTACCCCTCACAACTATCAAGATGGAAGTGTTGCTTCTCCTAGCCTTCCACAACCTACAAGGGTTACATCACAACAATTGGAAGAAAA
>APFE030591330.1:6786-42708 GCA_000404065.3 Pinus taeda
CTTCATTCAAGTGTCATAGCTACTATACTTAACACTGTGAATCACAACTCTCTCAGAACTCAACTCTATAGTGTAATTAAAACCTTTGGAAATTGAATCGGACAACTCTATAAAAAGGATTAGTGAAATAGAAGCTTTTGTGAATGAGCCCACTAACTATCACTGCTAAACAATCAATCTAGACTATGAAGTATTCCATCTTGATCACAATCGTGCTCACGATCAAGGGAGTGCGACCGCCTGGCTTGACATAATGGCCTTCATAGTGTCACTTTGAATCTCCTTTCCTGTGTGTATGTTTTGAAAAATCAATGTGAAATCAAAGTCAGTTTGAATTTTCTTTCCCGCGAGGGATCACATCCACAGTTGATTAGTAAAAGATAATCTACTATATATTATGTTCAAGAAACTGACTACAATCTGCAGTGGAAACGAGACCTGAATTCTTATTCTGAATTTGAATATCTTAGGACAACATAAGAGATAAAAATGCATATGACCTTAGTAGCTATAAAACAATCACTCCATCATTACAAGACAACCTAGATTTTGGCACTTGATCTAAATAATGGCACTAGTTGTACTGCTTATTTGCATTAACACCATGGAAAAGCAACAACAATGTTTCAAAGCACACTTACTGGAAAAGTTATAATGTTCCAAGAATATTTAATGATAGCATATAAACCTCGTACTATGGTGGGGAAACTAGGGAACCCAAATCTTGGAAGATATCTCATACCAAATCTGAGAAAAAAAAATAAAAAAGGGAAAAAATCAAAATCTATAAATCAAGCACTGAATTGTTTACAAATCAAATACAATTCCTTTAACTAACAGTTAAATTGTGGTGATATATTTAAATATTTAGTAAGAGGGGAACTTCAAACCATGGAATATTACCTTTGTCATTACTGTCATCCCTTAGTGACTGAGCTTACAAATCAATACTTATGGAAAGATTGTAAGAAATTCTGTGAAATAGTAAAGCATAACCTCTATTTTCAAGCAACAAAATCAAGACATTGTTACATCAAGAGCCATAGTTGATACATAATCAATGAATCAAGTCCTTGTATGACACAAGCTTGTTTCAAATCCTCTATTTTCTCAATAACAAAATCAAGACACTGTATGTGGTTATTTCCAAAAGGAAACTGCATTTTAATTTTGAAGAGGATCTTATCAAAAGACATGGATTTATTCAAAGCTACAAAGCCTAATGGGTTACTGAAAAATAAGTTGGAATATGGGATCATGATACTTAAATTGAAAAAATATGCTTTCCTTTTAGAAACATTACAGTTATACAATGTTTTTGAAAGCATTAGAATTTGAAATTGGGCCTTTCTATCAAGACAAATTTTCATTAATAGAATGTACTTTCCTACCCGAAACGTTGTAGATATCCAAGAAAAACTTGAAAAGCATAAGAGAACTTAGCGTAATGTACTTTCTTTCCTTCCTTAACATTATTAAAGAGTTGAGGTTCCCTAAGTCATCAGGTAACATTCAAAGGAAATGACAATTAGTAATAGTCCAATTCTCAACTGAAGATGTGTCACAAATACGAGGGGGCATCTCCTCCAAATCACAAAAGTGCTCCAGGTTAAAATCTAGCATTATTGGAAGCTTAATGCTTGATTGGGTGTTATTGAACCCAAACATTTTTCCAATCAACACTAAAAGCTTAAAGATAACTTCTCTAAGTCCTACATGACTTTACTATGCTCTTGAAGTGGGGGCACATGCAGACTCTCCAAGTGAATAGTCTTAAACTAAGTGAAGATAAGGCCGAAAGATCATTCAGTGTGGATCTCTTTAACCCATAATTGAATACTATGTCTCTCTTGAACCCATAATTGAATACTATTAGGACTTTCAAATTTTTCATGGAACTCAAAAATGTTGGAAGAAAGTATTTGCTTTCAGAAAAGAGTAAAACTAAAGCCTCTGCTTGAGGACAATTAATGTCACACGACTAACACTTCTCCATGGAATCTATATAGGTAAACCACAAATGTAGAATTCCATTAGAATATCGTGTTTATTGAATACACAAATGAAATCATTGCATTTCTTTAAAATATTTTTTGAAATCAAAATTACCGAAATTTCATATTGATAACCTAGTGGGTGTAGGATAAAATTCACCCGTGTCATTCACAGAAAGCATGAGAAAAAACCAAATACTATATATAAAACCAAGAAAAATTCAAATTCATCACTTCTAGGGACCTCTTAACCACCCTGCCAATAAATAAGAGAAAAATTACCTAAATTACAATCTATTTACAACATCCATTCTTGATCCAGACTAAAGATGGATCTATGCTAGTTTAATTCCCCCATTTAAATAGGCTACATTCTAGGTGAATACCATGGGACAATACCATGTGCCATTTTGGTGAATACCATGGGTCAATACCATGTGGCATATTTTTATTAATTCTAATATTAGGGTTAATAATGGTTTTTTTGCATGGTATTAATAACAATATAGTCCATGGTATTTGTCCCATAGTATTTTGCCCATAGGTTTCACCTAAATATAACCCATTTTTTGAGTGTTCGTAAATATAAGGTGACTAAATGTTTTATTTGTTTACCATACCTCTCGTTTATTTTTTTTTTATTAATTTACCATACCTCTTTTACAAATATGGTATTTGGCCCATAGGATTTACTTAAATAAAACCTCTTTCTTGAGCCTTCATAAATAGAAGGAGGGTTATGGACTAAATATAAAAAGATGTTTTATTTATTTACCATACGTCTAGTTTATTTATATTTTTATTTATTTAAAATACCTTTTGAGTAAGTATAAAAAAACGTTTTATTTATTTACCATACCTCCACTTTACTTATATTTTTATTTTTTTCCACCCTTACATGTATATAAGGTGACTTATGGAGTAAATATAAAAATGTTTTATTTATTTACCATACCTCTCATTTATTTATATTTTTATTAATTTACCATATCTCTTTTATAAATATGGTATTTCAGCCATAGATTCAACATTAAATAAATCCTATTCTTGAAAAATGGCAATGGATTCACTTAAATAAAACCTATTCTTGAAAATGGGCGAATGGATTCACTTAAATAAAACCTATTCTGAAAATGGGCGAATAGAAAGTTGTAACTCCTAATTTCAAGGGCTAAATTTACCTTTTTTACCCTCTCCCTTAAAATAAGGTGGGCTATTTGAGGTGATTTGTAAAAATGTACTATGATACAAAATATTCGCCCACTAAAAATTTAAAACCCCTTAATTTCGCCAAAGGGCGAACATTCGCCCCTAAAATTATCCTTGCTCAGTACTACTCCAGGACGACTTCCCAATGCCTTCATAATATGCACTATGCTTCCTTCATCCTACAAGTTCAAATATAAATGAATTATCATAGCTCAAAATAAATTTAACCAAATTCTGCATCTAAAATTACTTCCATGGTATGAATACATGTGCACATGATAAAGAAACTTAAAAAAATAACAAATTTATATTTGTATCTTCACCAAAAATTGGCAACAAGAATAATCCACTACCCAAAAGTACTAAAATTCAAATACAATAACTAGCTTCAAATGAAAGCTTATCAAGGCTCTAGCACAACCAACTTGTGCTCAACTGTACAATATACTAGCATCACTATAACATAGTAATAATCAAATATTAGGTTCTTTACCTATCGCTCTACAATCCAAATAGTAGGTCACCCATAGTTCAGACAGTGTTACTAACCTCTTCTTGGAAGAAAATGACAGTCAAAATAGTGAGATCAACTTGGCTTACTAAAACTCAAGAAATCCTTGAACCAAAAAGTAAAAAGGATAGAGAAAAAAATCTTGATAAAGTCACTAAAGAAGATGAGCAAAAATCATTAGGGTTGGAAATAAATTTATCTTCATAAAAAGTATAGGAAATCAAGTGTTGTCAAGGATCTAATTAGGTCCCATCTTTAAGACTTCGTTGGAGAAATAATGAAAATAGTTTCTTGGAATAATAGGGGAATGGGTCGTAAATATAAATTAAATCAACAAGAGATATTTAAAATATAAGAATCCTACCATCCTACTCAAGTAGGAAACAAAACTTGAAGATGGATAAATACTAGAAACTGGTAGCAAACAATGGAAAGAAAGTCTAGGAACAACAACAAACTATATGGGAGAATATGGTGGGGTATACAAACTCTTTTAAATTCATCCTTGTTTGATTTTTTTAATTCCAAGTTTCCAATATTTCTCAACATTGATATACAAGTCAACAAGTTAATCTATTTAACATTTGTGTTCATGTTCTTCGTAGAAAGGAATTTGAGTGCTGATAGTATGTGAAATGAAGGGCCTTATTTCTATAGATGATAGAATTATAGCAGGAGGTTGTAATTCGGTTTCATTTCAAAGAAAAAAAATGAGGAACAGTTATCTGGGATCAATATAAAGAAAAGGTGGAGGACTAGATTTTAGACCGGGATCTAGTAGATATCAAGCCAAAGAGGTTGAAATATACATGCAAGAATAAAAATGCTAAGATAAGAGCCATTGCATGAACCTTGGATTAGTTATTAATTCGTAGTGGACTTCTTATAAAGAACGTGGAAATAACCTCAAATATAATTCCTTATAGAGATCTGAATCATAGGCCGATTTCTCTTTTGTTATAATGGACCCAAAACTATGGCCCTCTTCCCTTTAGATTTAATCTTCTATTTCTTCAAGGTCATAGAGCTTTGGCCATTAGAAAAGAACATGGAAATGACAAGTTCAAGGATCTCCTTGTTATGTTTGGGAGGTAAAACTAGAGGAACAAAATCAACATTAAAAGAATATGATGAGAATTATTAATTATATATGTTTGTTGAAAAAAGGTGCTTCAATAGAAACCATTGGACCTCCAGGATCATCTTGAAAATAAAGATATGATACCATAATAATGTTTTGAGAAGAGAATCTTGTCTTGGAAACTTCATTTAGCTTGCAAGTGGGAGGAAGAGTATTGGAGAATCTAGTCCAAAAGTTTATGGCTCATAGCTAAGGATAAAAACATTCTTTCACAAATAATCAAATTCAAGACAACAAATAAATAATATTCATGGAATAATCGAAGAGAGTGGGGATCGGGTCACATTATATGAATAAATAAAAGAGGGAGCATTCAACCACTTTAAGGATCTATATGGAGGAAGCAAATCCTCAAGTTACATAACTTATGCTTCGAGGAATCCCCTGCTTGGCTTCAATAGTAGATAAGAAATAACTTGACGAGGAGATCGACGATGAGCAACTCATTTCTTGAATATGGGGTTTACAACTAGATAAGTCTCCCATTCTTTACCATTCACTTTTATTGTCCCTACTATAGTGCTATAATGTTTGAATATGCTAAATATCTAGCTAGACTAGAACAAATCCAAATATAGGAAGGAGCCACAAACTCATCTTATAGTAGTCTAACAAAATTAATTGTCAACAACTTGAAAAGGATTCTTCCCAATTTAATTTCTAAAATTCAATGATGTTTTGTTCGAAACGCTAAATCATAGACAATATTTTTCTAGTACAGGAGGTAATTCATTCCAATAGAAGTAATACAAAAAAGGAAGGATAATAAAGAGCTAATAATGTAGTCCATCTTAGTAGAATCAAATGGTAGGCTAAATTTAGACAGATACACATAACTTGGAAAAGCCTATGAAATGTGAAGAAGCACATTATTCAACTTTGGAGCAAAATTTTGAATCCTATGAGAAAGAGAATAAACTATGGGATTCCATTTATTTTAATTTGAATCTTTAGGTTGAATCTCCTCTAGAACATTAAATTCATATCATTAAAAAATGATAATGTGCTGCCAACTATCCCTCAATCATTTTCAATGTTCCCATTTTGCTATGGTATGCACCACTTGAGCATCATATCAAAAAGGGATGAGGCCAGTTACAAGTTTGATGTGAATTTGGAAAAACAAATATTCGTCATACCTGGAACCTAAACCCTGCGAAGCCCATGTTATGGAATGAAACACCAACTCCAGGTCATGTTTTTCTTTGCAACTTTCAAAAAACCATAAATAAAAAATGAAAATTAAATAAGATAGACACATAATGGGCTAATTGATAATTAATTTATTTAAAACCTGGACATAGAAGACAAGAAAGAGTAATTTTATGTGCCAAATAGACACCATAGAGCTCCCTGTACACTAATTTTATTTATAACTTAGGGTTCACACAATCGGGATACGTTAGGTCTAGCTTTACATTTTTTAATGATGTGAATAACATAATCGTGAGCCCGAAAGGTCACATAGAGGCCATCCTAATACTCAAAGCCAACCAACATTTATTGTGGACATTTAATTGTAGTGCTAATGAATTATTTGTAACAAAAAAAAAAAGTGATGAAAAAATATTAACCAGAAAACTTCAATGTAGCAAGCGTTTTTTGGTAAGAAGTTGAATTGTGTAAGCATCCATACACCATGGGAACTGAGAATAAGAAAATAAGTAATTATACCAAATTTAACACGGGGAAATTTTGTAGATAGAGATACTTATCGGTAAAGACAAGTTTAACCTAAAAGAGGGCCTCTGTCACCTTTGTTGATTCCCATTACACAAGTATCGTCATCCATTCGTACTTGTGACTTATCTACCAAAGTACGCCCTCCTCTTCTACCTCTTAATCCACTTTTGATTATACTTTCTATATTTGTTGAAGCAAATTGTCTACCAAATCCCCAACATTGTCGACCAAACTACCTGCCAAGAAAAAACATAAACCATTTAAACTATGGATATAAATTTGGGGACTAATAGAATGTCTTCTCTTATCTTATAGATTTATGATTTCGTTATTTTCATTAGTATGCTAATTATTTTCACTATTGTGTTTTATATGTAAATTAGTATAATCACATCATTATATTGTATAAGGTTGGGTTGGAAGAAATAATTTTCATTCTGTCTAGGTTATTTTCTCACAGGTGACATATTGAGTGCATATCAAATATATTGTTGTAATGGCTTCAATACTTTTACAAGGTCTCAAGCATTTATGGATACCTTATCCTTGTCTACTTGACAATTCATTATACTTAAAATATAGTGTAATGAAGATTCAGAAAGATCAGTTAGAAGCAAGGTGGTAGGTGCATAAGGGGCTATATATAACCTAAGGGAACAATAGTTTATATCTATGAATGGTGCATTGAAATCATCACTGAAAAAATAAAACAAACTTACACTTGACTATGATAACTCAATATAGACACTAGTCTATTAATTAGAAAAAAAAATATCATTGGGGGCTCAAGCATCTTCGTAAAAAACATGCTTTCACTCTTCCATCTAACTTTTTTCTAGCCTCCATTTTGAAAAAAAAAAAGATAAGAAATACTTGTGTCACATTTGTAATAGTGCAATGGTTCCATATTCTTGAAAATCCTAACCACAAAAATCAATCTGAATATAAGTAAAAAATGTTTGACCTTAGTTATCAATGAACAAAAGCGATCTCGTGATCAACCTCTTGTCACAATTAAAATTACTAACATAAATGTCTGATTTATATCATTGTAGTACTTACTAGGTAGTCATGTTTTTGTTCCTAGACTAAATTAGTCATTCACGTTAGTCATTTTTAGTTGTATTACTTATTAACTAGTCTTATATTTTAACCTGGGTCTAAATTAGTCATTTATGTCAGTCGTTTTTGTTGGGTCACTTAAAATTACTCACTTTTGTTAGTATGTCACTTGGAAAAGTTGTGGCGACTAAATTTTTTAGTCACCTAGTCACTAATGTCTTATTGTCTACTAGTGGGTACATTGTTTCTTGTGTTGCTTCTCCCCAGAAGGTGTGAGGTAAATCTGCTTCATCCATCATAGCTCTGGCGATCTCCTGGATTGTTCTGTTCTTTCTCTTAACTACTCCATTTTGTTTCAGTGTTATATAGCCATAGAATGTTTCCTCCTTATGCCATTCTCTTCAAATAATTTTTCAAATTCCCTTGTAGTGTATTCTCCTCCTTTTTCTAATCTTAAGCATTTGATCTTTATATCCTTCTCATTCCCCCCACCACCCCCCCCAAGCTTTAAACTTTTAAAATGTTCAAATGCTTATGATTTTTCTTTTAAGAGCACGATCCAAGTGGACCTGGTAAAATCATCAATAAGAAACATAAAACACCTCTCTCCTCTTGGGATTTTTTCTCTAGTTGGGTCAAAAATGTCGATGTGAATTATCTCTAGTGGTCTAGATGAAGAGAATTATTTTGTCTTAAAATGATTCCTAGTCTACTTACCAAATGGACATGATTTATAGATTGAATTCTTAGGCCTTAATAGTGTTGGAAATCCACTCATAGCTCCTAGCTTTTTGAATCTTATCGGACTATCGAAATTCATATGACCAAGTGTCCTGTGCCATAACCGAGTTTCATTTGTATTGACGAGATAACACCTTACTTCGGAGTCATCAAACAAATATACATTATTGTGAGTTGTGACTACCTTTTCTACCAAATTTCCATTATTTTCATGTTGAATATCATAATATTTGGGTCAAGAAGTCACATTACATAAATTATTGCACATCTGGCTTACACTAAGCAAGGTGTGCTTGAGACCTTCTACATACATCACATTTTGGGCTCTAGTTTTTTCATCAAGGCTAATTATACCCTTACCCTTAATTTTTGTTGGGGCATTGTTGCCAAAAGTGACATTCTTCCATCTCTCCTTCTCTTTTAGCAACATGGATTTGGTCTTATCCCCAATCATATGCTTGGAACAACCACTATCTACATACCATTTGTTTTCTCGATTATCCGCCGACAGAGCAAGTCTTCATTCCATGCTCTTTCTAAATTCTCATTTTCAATCCTCCTTAGTCATTTAAAATTTGTCTTCCAAATGTACTAACACTTATATGGGTACTCAAATCTTCTTTTGGATTCACTCTCCTTGTGCCCAAAATTATTAAATTTTCAAAATTCAACATCATTCATTAAGGGAGAGAAGGGATCTCTATCTATGAGAGGAGAGTTTTTAGGTCTAAAATTTTGATATCTATTGTACATATAATTTTCATCTCTTTTGAATTTGATCCTTCCATAATCAAAGTCTTATGTCCAAATATGTGACATAAATAAGACCATAAAATAGAGGAGAGTGCCTCAAGTTTGAGAGTTCATGAGTTTGTGCATGAAGGTACCTCAGTTGTCCAACTGATTGATTCATTCTTTGTTGGTGTAGATTCTTGGGATGGTGGGAGTTATTATTCCAATAATGGGATCCTCTCTTGCTTGTTACCATTTTTTCTTCATTGGTTCTTTCTTCATGCACCTTTTCATAGATATAACATTCCTCAAATCCTATAGGCCTAAAGTTCATCTTTCCCATAGAATATTCTTGTGTTCTAGAGTATCCCAAACCTGTTTTGTTTCCTAAAGACATTTCACTGTTCAGAATCTGATCTAGCTTTATTTTTCCTTCTCCAAGCTTTTCATTTATACCCTTCTCTGTCTCCGATTTCTCAAGGTCTATTCTCAGAGATACGACCTCTCTGTCAAGAGTCTAACAGTTTTCTTCCCACTCATGGATAAAATCATTAGGAACTTCTTCTTTTAATTTTCCCTCTTCTATTTTGACTTTCAAGGACAAAATTTCATCTTTGCATGTTTTTGAGATCATTTCCCTCTTTAACTTGAACAACTCTTGCTTTAGATGCTTGTTCTCTTCTTCTAGCTTCTCACATGCTCCTTGTTATTCTTCTAGTAAAAGAGGTAAACTATATTTTCTTTTAATAGCTTCAATTTTTTCTTTTTGATAAAAAATACTCCTCATTGTTTGAATTATACATACCTTCTTCAGCGTGATGCAACTAATTTTTTAGTTTCCTACTCTTTTTCTTGGCCTTCTTTAACTCATCAAGATCACTGGTGAGTTCCCCTTCAAAGTCCACTACACCTAGTTCTTCTTCCTCTTTAGAGTCCGCAATATTTTGTTTCTTGGAGTCTACTTCAAATTCCATGAGTAAATAGTCATTTGAATCATCTTCTGAAAATTTTCATTGTCTAACTCTAGTGTTGGGCTATCCTCCTTAGAATAGAGCCCCATTTTATTAAACAACTTCTTCTGATATTATTGAGATTTTCTTCTAAATGTTTTATGATGAAAAATGTCCAACTCTTCCACTATCAAGGAATTTAAAGGCAAGCTTCCCTTTATACTTTCCTAATACGGGCTTTATTTTCCTAGAAAATTGAGCCAGCTCCTGATCAGATTCACAACTGGAGAAATATTGATGATATTTGTGCTCCTTGGCATTCTTCGACACTTTGAAGGTTGCCTCCTTGGGTTGAGATTTCTCTTTTCCTACTCTCATCTCATAGGTTGTGAGGGAACCAAGCAGCTGATCCATCTTGAGATTCCTTAAATCAACCATCTCTTCAATGGTATAGAATTTGGTATTAAATCTCATGGTGAGAGATCTTAAGAATTTTGAACAATTATATCTTCTTTGACTTCTTCACCAAGTCCTCTAATCCTATTGGCTACTTCATCAACTTTGAGGAGGAATTTTTCTATGCTTTCTTCTTCACTCATTTTTAATATTTCAAACCTCATTCGGAAGGTTTGAAGTTTGGCCTACTTGAATTTATCATCTCCGTCATGATTCTAGTTGAGCTTCACCCACACTTACTTGGCAGGCTTACAATGCATAACCGTTACGAGTGTGAATTGACTAAGGCCAAAGAGAATGGCATTCTTGGCTTTAGAATTATTTCCATACAACATTTTTCCACCTACATCAATGGGAGGTACATTAGGAACATCATAATCTCCTAGTAGAGAGCTCCAAACATCTACTTCTAGGGACATGAGATACGATTCAATCCTAACTTTCCAAAAGGCATAGTTTATCCCATCAAAGACTGGTATCTTGCTTGAGTAAAAATCTTGACTCTCTTTCCTAGACGTAATTCCTTATGGATTTGCCTTCTAGTTGTTAGACTATTCCTGAAGGAAAATTGTCTCTCATACCAATAGTTGGAATAAGGAATTACAGAGAGGGAGGGGTGAATCAGTAATAGTGAGGTTCTTAAACCATTAAATATAAATCTTTAATTCTTTTCACAACTATTAGATACTTGTCAGAGGACTCATACACAGTACAAATAAATAGCATGATACAAAATTCACATGTACACATAATTCATCACATGAGCAACATGCACATATTGGCAGAAGTATTTTTACATGGAAACCCAAAGGGAGAAAACCACTAATCTATTTGTTGTTTTGATGTAAATTAAGCACCTACTTAATTAGATCAATTTGTTTGTGAGAACCCACTCATGGGATGCACCAACCCACTTTAAGATAGAAATCCACTACTTTCCAAGAGGCACAAACCTCTTATGAATGCAAGAAACTACCTTCTCTAGCCACTTTTCTAATTTTGATACAATTTTCAAAATGAAAACAGAGGAAAATGCATATACAAAGAAATAAAACTATGGTTTGTTCTAGAACCAATACATTTCTTTCAGTTCCCTAGTTCTCATTCTAACTGTTCTCTCTGCTACTCAACCATCTCCAGTCTCCACCCTGTGATACACCCTCTCTCATTGATATAGCCTAGTCACACACCCAAAACTTTGCACACTATTTAACTCACTAATTCTACATTCCCCCATTTTCATAATTGCTTTCAATTGTTTCATTCCTCTCCCATGTTGTGATCGATGTTGTCTTTGTTGTCTCTACAAAATAATGCCTCATAGCGTACTTTTGCATGGCTCTTCATCTTGTTGTTCCATTAGAGCGCAAGGACACTACAACTACTTTTAATCACTGAGAATGAGGACTAACGACAATTGCGTTACAACTAATGTAAAGAATGTCCACTTGAGTGTCTCCTATACTGAGGATAAATTCTCAGTAAAATTGAACCCAAGAAACAACGCTCTTTCATGTTTTTGTAACATGTGTTCTTAGTCACGACAATTGATTTAATGCAGAGGATGGACATCTAAGTGATTTCCTATGTTGAGAGTTATCTCGTACACTCTAATGCTTACAAATTAATCTTAGTGAATAACCCGTACCTCAACCATGGATTTCTAGCTTCAAGTTAAGAACTTATGCGCCCAACCATCTCTTTTCATTTAATTCTTCATGGCATGCAGGAAAGATCATGGGAAGATACTTTTCACTTGAACGAGGCCCATTAAATTTTCTCTGCAAGTCAATGTCCTTGCTACATCATTTTTTGTTCCCTATAGTCTCGATTAATTCTAGCATTAGCTCTAATCCTCTGCCATATTTAATGAAGTCAATGACACATGAAGACCATGTGAAACTAATTCCTAGGCATGCCTTTCAGTGTTGGTCAGGAGGTTGGAAGGTCATCGGTCGGCTCCCTTCACCTCTCATGCATATGTGTTTTCCTCTGACTTCACAAAAAGACCTGGAGGCTTGACAACTCTTTAACATTAAAAAACACCACAAAAATCAGCCTTGGGTACATCTTTCAATGTTGGTTGGGAGGTCATGAGTTGACTCGCTCTGCCTGCTTATGCGCCCACCCTTTCCTCAACCCCAAACTTGCTCGTAGGCCATACTAGGGTCATTTTTCACTGTTCTAGCCTATTGTATTCTTTCAATGTTGAAAACCAAATACACAGGAAAAATTTCACAAAACAACCCCTTGGCACAAACTTTGAGGTTCAGCCACATCATCATCTTACGTCATGTTTACATCATTTAGGCCATGTGGCACCTTTAGTATGGTGACATGTGTCACCTATATTTGGCCCATTAGGCTACCCAAAAATGTCAAATATTATTACCACGTGTCCTTTGTACTACCATGCCATGCTGATGTAATTTTCCACGTTGTTGCCAACACATCACCATGAACCAATCAAATTCTACCACTTATTTTCCTGTATTGGTTCCCAAATAGGTCGAGGGTCAGAGGTTGGGACTTTATTCTTCTCGTTAGAACTTGTTACACTACCCAACCTCTAAATCGCTTGACTAGACCCATATCCCAACTTGAAGTTAGTCCCACAAGGTCGAGGGTTGGAGTAAGAGTTTTGTTCTCTTGCCAACGTTGTTACATGACCCTAACTCTGACTAAGCCTAACTCACCTAAGTATGACATTAGTTTTAAAACTTCCTAAGTCCTAAGTGAGTGAGCTCTTCTATATTTATACTTCAACTGACTGTAACTCCTGATCCAGAAGGCATTTTCAAGATTTCAGTATAACATTGGAAACTTATTCCAAAACACTATTCAACTATGTCATTGCCAAGAGTTTCTGAAATAATATTCTGAGGCAGAATCTCCTCCAAATTCTAAGACTCCCTATTCATCATAGTCATATTTTTATGGCTTCTCCACTAACCATTTTAGTATGATGATTCTGTAGAGAACACTACAACTAAAGTGCAAATCCCCCTGCTCAACATGCTTATTAATGCTAACATATGCTACCACTGACTTCAATTCTAGTGTGGTTGACATTAATGCCAACATACCAAATGCCACCAACCAGTTAGTCAATTTCAATCGTCCAACAGGCATTGCCACCTCATCATGAAGTCCATGTCATCATTCTCAAGTTGTAACTTGTATAAATGACATCATAGTTGTAAATGTATGTCCATGTTTCATGCCACATCATCATGTGGAGTGTAATGGTGTATTTTCAAAGAAAATAACAAAATTTAATGTGTGGAAGTCCAAGAGTCATATGTGTAACATGAAGAGTCACATAGTCATATATAGACAAAGATTGTATAGAATTCCAAAGGTCATGAGCGTAATCCAAGGGTCATGAGGATATGAAAGGTCCTTCATATTCTTATAAAATCAACCTCATAACTCAAGAAAAAGGATTTTTGGAGGTGTGAGATTTCGAGAGCTACTCTTGCCTTCTCTACTTGGCATAAGAGAGAAAACTATTCTCTAGAAAAGCAAGAAGTGACTTAATGTTCCACTATTTTAATTAATGTCTCATCATTGTAACTACGTACTTGGATCGTTCACCTTATGATTGAATTCAATGAGCCAACACATATCCATGGATGTATTGTGAATGTTTTAGAACTATTCTTGGGATGTTTAGGGTATATGTTTTTCATATGTACTAGCGAAAATGAACTATTTCATTGGATTTGATACTCATCTTGTTGAATGTGTGTTGCATTTGTTTTACATTAATTATGTAAACTATTTTTCTAATGAATATTTTTATACTCTCATGTGTATCTTTTATGTTAGTACTATTATTTCCTTCTAGTGGCTCATTTTTTATCTCCCTCTTATGAAGGTCTTCTTTTACACATTGCAATTTGTGTTTCAAAATTTCAACTTATTTTCTTATTAAAGGTTTACGTATATTATCTCTTATGCTGTCCATTGAAACCAAGACGAACCTTTGTATTATCGTGGTCGGAAATATACTCTGGATGGGGCACCTACTTCAAATGGTGTGAGGTCTAATTGGGATTTCACTTCGAGGAGACCCCCTATATGTTGGCGGTATCTAACACCTTCAATAGGTTCATAAAACCAATTTTCATGTTCATCGTGAAATATAATTCTTGTCCCTCCATAATAAAAAATTGTCACAGAAAATTGGCATAACCCATGATTAAAGTTAACTAGTATATATAATTAATAGAAAATAACTGCACGGGAAAATACCAATATTTTCAACTTCCAATTCACTGAATACATGTGAGAGAAAGTCATTTCCTTACATATCATCGAAATGATGGCTATTTTGTGAAACTATAAGTAAGGCTTGTAACTATAAACTAAATATGTAATGGTCTTCTTTCCTTTCCACTGTACTAAGGCTTTGAGCTCCACAAGTTTTTTTGGCAACTCCATTTAAGTTATTTGAAATAATGACATCATATGTACATAATCTATAGTTGTTCACAATTTTGGTTCAATCGGAAAATTTAATGGCACAGAGTTGTAGGCATATACAATAACTAGAAAATTCCATTAAATCAATATTCCTCTAAATTTTACATTACATTTTGTTCATGGTTATGATATCACTTGGACTTTTAATGTTAAATGCATCATGTAAAATGTTTACAAATTTGTTAAAAAATGGTAGTGTTTCCTGTTTTCTCATCTTATCCTGTGACAATGTCCTCTTTTTATGAAATTTAGTATTAATAATGACTTTAACCTTGACATTAACTAAAATTAAAAAAGTACTAATTGATTCACTAATATGCACTATTGTGCGGGATGGAGATCTGTGGAAATGCATACGAAGATACGGAACATCGCAGGTAAAAAAATTTGTTTCGTTGCTCCACATACCCATTCTCTCGCACAAAACCTCATCCTCACATGCATTAAAATGACACTTTATTTAATATTTGATAATAAGTATTTAATTCACAAATGTAAGGTCACAAATGTACACAGTATTTGAAAGTCATGAATACCAAGATTGGCTCTTTCTGCTTTGATATTTTAAAGCCTTCAAACATAGTAATGCAAATAATTAATCACCCACCTTTGTTTCGCACTCGATATACAAGTAAAACAAAAATTAATAACCCAAAACCACTCATTAATCGACTAATATGTATTATCGTGTGGGAAAGAAGTGTGCAGAAGAAGTTTGTGGACGATAAATTTTTACAAATAACTAGAACATTGTGGAATAAAGTTTCTATTCCTTCATCTACGTATCCATTCCCTCACAAAACACTTCTTATTCACATGCATTAAAAGACACTTCATTTAATATTGCATAATAAGTATGTACTAATTCAAAAATGTAAAATAAAAAATGCACATAGTATTTAGAAACCTTGAATACCAACATTAGTCGTCTCTAGTTTTTAAATGATCAAAGCAATTAAAAATATTTTTGAAAACCACACATCAAATCATCAAATCATCTTAATATCAAGTAAACCGAATCCACGTCAATCCACCCTTAATGGGAAATGTATATGGAGATATAAAATATTACAAATCAAAGTTTATGTTCCTTGCTTTGCATAGTCGTTTTCTTGCACAACGCTCATTTCTCACATACATCACATGTTTTTCACATGAATTAAATACATACTTCATTTAATGTCGGATAATAAATATCTATACAAATGTGAAATCACAAACACATAGTATCTAAGAACCTTAAATATCAACATTCGTTCTTTCTACTTTTTAAATGATCAAAGTCGTTGAACATAGTTTTGAAAATCACACATTGAATCATCTCAATATCTAATAAAATGAGTTAATGTAAATTCACGTTAGGGTAAATGTATCTAGAAATGTAGAACATTACAAAATAAAGTTGCTCTTCCTTTCTCCATACATATGTTCTCCTGCACAACACTCCTTTCTCACATGTATCCAAAAACCAAACTTCATCTGATATTGGATACTTATTTTCTTCTTAAAGTTTAAAAAAATTCATTTATGTGGAATAAAGTTCCCTCTACACCCTCATTGCTCATTAATTGAATAATATTTATTGTCATGTAGGAGGGAGGTGTACGTAAGGAAGATAATAACATTGTGGAAGAAATCTTGTGTTCCTTGCTCCATAGACCTATTCTCTTACACAACATTTCTCCTTCACAAGATTAAAAAGACACTTAATTGAATATTTCATAGTAATAACGATTTAATTCACAAATCTGAAATCACAAATGCATATAGTATTTGGAAACATTGAAAACCAATATTTTTTGTTTCTAGTTTTTAAACAATCAGAGTCGTTGCACATAGTTTTGAAAACCAAAAATCTGATATTAAATAAAACTAGCCCATATCAATCTATCCTTAAGGGGAAATCTTTGTGGAGACGCAAAATAATACAAATCAAAGTTTTTTTTCTTTGCTCCGCACACTCATTTTTTCGCGCAACACTCATCTCTCACATGCAGTGAAAAGAGACTTCATTTAATATTAGATACTATGTTTGTGTTTAAAGTTAAAATATTTTTGTTTATATGGAATAAATTTCCATATCCACCCATTTTCTCTCACGCATACCCTGTCTTCTGCAGATCCTTCATTCCACACATATTCACAGCTCTATGCAACTATTCTCCCGCATAACTAAATATGTGAAAGTTTAAAATGAAAATGAAATAAGAGATAAACACATTAGCTATACCTGTTTTATTATCAGTGTCAAATCACTATCAAGGAATCTTTGAATACCAACATAAGGTATTTCTAGTTTTTAAATTATCAAAGTCGTCAAACATAGTTTTGAAAACTAGACATCGAATGATCAAATTATATAATCATCCCTATGTCAAATAAAATGAGCCAATGTTGATCCACCTTTAAGTTGAAATGTATCTATAAATGCATAATATTACAAATTAAATTTTATGTTCCTTTCTCTGCACACTCATTCTCCCATACAACATTAATATTGGAGTCATCTATGGAGGCAAAGGAATTACCCGGATGACCAAAATTGGCCTCAATTTGGGCAAAAAAAAATTCAAAAAGTCTTGCAAAGACAAAGCAAAAATGAAAACTGTGGAATACCCGAGTGTAGATTCTAAAAAACCTAACCACAAAAATCTACAATCCATAATGTTTGAATCATTTTTTTATAGTGGAAATGG
Organism: Pinus taeda; assembly: GCA_000404065.3. Lineage (NCBI taxonomy): Eukaryota > Viridiplantae > Streptophyta > Pinopsida > Pinales > Pinaceae > Pinus > Pinus taeda. Next base: position 24,450 of record APFE030591330.1, read on the forward strand.
ATTCAGCACCATCAAAAACTTCAAGGGCACCTAAAATTATAAATTTTTACAATTTTTACTTGGATTTACACAAATCCCTGTCGGATTTTTTCAAAATATAGCCGGAATTTCCATAACTTTCAGGGCCAAAAAACATAATCATTAGACTATGACATTAATTTGTCACAGACATCAAACAAAGACTTCATTTAATATTGGATACTAAGTTTTTTCTTAAAGTTAAAATAATTTCATGTCTACATAATAGATTTCTTTTTGCATCCACATTGCTCATCAATTGATTAATATGTATTGTTGTGCATGAGGGAAGTGTGCAGAAAGAGGACCGGAACACTATGGAATAAATTTTTTGTTCATCTCTATGCACCCTCATTCTCTCACACAACACTTCTTCTTCACACGCATTGAAAAAACACTTCATTTGATATTGTATAATAATAAGTATTTAATTCACAAATGTGAAATCACAAATGCACATATAGTATTTTGAAATCTTGAATTCCAAGACTCATTGTTTCCTGTTTTTCAACGATCAAAGCCATTGAACATAGTTTTGAAAAATGCACATCTGATATCAAATAAAATGAACCCACATCGATCCACCTTTAAAGGGAAATGTACCTAGAGATGCAGAACATTATGAATCAAAGTTTTTGTTCCTTGCTCTGCACACCCATTGTCTCGCACAATACTCGTTTCTCACACACAATAAAAAATGACTTCATTTAATATTGCATACTAATTTTTTTGTTTAAAGTTAAAATAATTTTGTATTTGCAGAATAAAATTCCCTTTGCACCCTCGTTCTCTTGCACATAGCCCCTCTTCTGCACATCCTTCATTCTGCACAAATTCACAGCTCTATGTAATTTTTTTCGCACACAACTATATCTATGCAAGTTTAAAATGAAATAAAAGATAAACACACTAGGAATGTTTGTTTTACTATTATTGTTAGAGCACTAACCAACAAGGAAAATTTTAAAGATGCAAATTTACTTTAAAGTTTAGAAATATTAGCGAATATCATTAGTACCTAATACACAAAATATTAGCCGTAAAATTTTCTCTGCTAACTAAAGAAACATGCCCCATCACCCGCTTACATAAAAGACCTATTATTTTATTAATGTTATTGTCAAAGCACTCACAATGCAATGCGCACTTAAAAAATTGGTTTTTTAATTCTTTTTATTTTAAAATGATTTATCCAACATTAATAAATACAAAAAATAAAAGCATTTTCATCATGAAAATTATGTCACATGACTTAACAAATATAAAATTAGAAATATGAATTCCAAAAATGAGAAAATTATTTAAAGAGAAAATAAAGACGAGTGCCATAATACATAGCAAAATAAAAACTAAAAATACAATATCATCATTGTTCTTAAAACGTAATAAAATTGATGCTTGCATCTTCGTTCGACTTGAAAGGTGGAATGATAAGTAACAATAATAAAAGTTGGAATGCATTTCAACTAGTCATTTTATTTATCATTTGAAACAGATAATCTTTTGAAATATATTAGTTTAAATTTATATTTTAAATTCATTATATGTATAAAGTTGTGCATTGTAATTTTTTAAGGTTAAAATCTATCAATTTAAATGTACTTCAAGTATAATTTTTTTATACGTAAGAAACTAGAAGTGTGATATTCTTTTATTTAAGAATTTTTTTAAGTTTAAAATAAATTTATAAGATTGGTATATGTTATTTTGTAAGTTTTATGTTCAAGAGATTTTGTTTTTAATTATGATATATAAAAAGTTGGTATTAAAACATTTCATTAAAAATGGATATTAAAATATTAATTTATATGTAAAAAGTTTGAAAAGTAATATTTTTTTGTTTAGGAATTTATTTAAGCGTAGAATAAATTTATAATATCTGTATATGTTATTTTCTAAATTTTATGTTTAGGAACTTTTGTTTTTAATTATGATATATAAAAAAGTTGATATTGAAACATTTTATTAAAAATGGATATTAGAATATTAATTTTTTTAAATGTTATTGTCAATTCTATATTATGCGTTAAAAGAATTACTTATCTCTCTTATAATGTGATGTAAAAATAAAATGAGAAAATTATTTACTTTGTTTATCTTTCTTCTTAGTTATAAATTTGATAAGGAAATATTGTATTTAAGTTAGATTTAAATATCTCTTATTATTAATATTTTCTTTTAAATGACATGTGCTAAGCCTATATGAAGGAAAAAATTACACATCTACTTCATAGAACGTTAAAAAAACTCTAACACCCCCAAGTACTATAAATATTTTGTCATTTACTTTTACTACACCACGCTAGGTAACTCATGAGCTTTGTGAAAAAATTATTTTAATTTATTTTTTGTTTAAAAGTGAAATTATTTTAAGTTTTGTAATTCATGAGAAAAGACCCTAGATGCAATTTGCAACTACGAGAAAGTTAGAGGCAGTTACCTTTTCCTATCCCCTTAGAGATAAAACATCCTAGTGGGAAAAGAAGGCCAAGGAAGGCAAGAATAGGAGCAGGAATAGGAGGTCTGAGGCTTCTAAGAGAAGAAATAAAAAGGTATGGAAGGATGCTACATGTAAGTTATTCTTGAATTAGGCTAAGAACCAATGGAAACCACAAGCCAAATTTGAGGTTGTGAGTTCTAGGCTGGACTGAGTGGTCATTTTGCCTCATAACACATATTTTTTAGCACTACCTAACTTGTTGTTCTTTAATTGAAAAGGCTTGGGGGGGAATTGGATGTAATTTCCATTCCCAACAGTTGGGAGGAGTGGACTTTCTCCTTGTGAATTTCCAATCATCTTAAATAACATATAAGTAATCTACATTGTTAGGTTTCCTATTGGAATTAAAAAATGCAGGAGTGATAGAAGAACTATGGATATGTAGGGAAAAATATGTTTTGATTGAATACTCTGTTATGAGAAAGGAACTGATGAAAAGCTTTGCATACTTTTTCCTACATCAAGATAATATTAACAGGCTTTGGAAAAATATATTGCTAATGTTTGTAACATCTTGTAACACATAACAATATGACTTCCTAAAAACAAAACTTTGTATGGTGATAGAGTATGTGAATAAAATACTTATGTGAATAATTATGGGGTAAACTTGTTAAGAGAAAATGATATAAGTCTATTATGTTATGAAATGAAAATAAATACTAATAATTGTAAATTATTACCTAGACCCAAATTCTGTTCCCTCTTGGGTTAATAAGTGAATTGTGGGTTTGAATCTAAACAAATTTTGTAGTAAACATAATAAGAATTATTGTTTACTGCAATAAAGTCGAAGGGTTTTCTCGATGTCCAGTTTAGTCCCATAGTTGAGCTAGTTCAACCAACAACTTGGGGACAATTTTGGGTTCGATACAATTTCCTGATAAGTCTATGAGGCATGTGTAATTGAAAATAAACCAAGAATAACCTTAGCTATAAAAAATAATTAGATTGAACAATATGTATGAATGTTCAAAAACAATAAGGCCAAACTAAAGAACCAATATGTCAAACAGAAGTTGTAGTCGTATTTGGGTAACAGTGACCCAAACAAATTCAGTAATACATGACTGTAACTTATTATTGGTATGAAGTATAACATACACAACAAATAACTAGTGTAAATTAAATAAAGGCATAGAGACAAAACCCTTCTATCAGAAACTCATATTCATGTTAATTATGTACAATAGAAATATCCTACGAAATACCAAGCATAGGTTCTAAAAGGAATTTTGACCAAACAATGTCTACACGCCAAACTTAATTGGTTGTAGTACATAAAACATACATAGATATCAAGTATTAAAGACAGAAATTACTAAAAGATCACATTAGTAGTAACATCGTGTTGAAAATGCAGTAAGAAATTCATAATTTAATTTTTCTTTTGATTAAATTAGGAGAAAATCGAAATTCCACATCCCAAGAAAACTTGAATGAGTTAATTGAGATGTTATCACTTAGTTAGCTTAGTTAATTCGAGTTGAGTGCTTAAATTCAGTTGTGTAGAGTGATTCATAACTTTTAGGATCCTAGGTCGAGTCTAAAGTTAGTTGTAACAATTTAATTCAGTTAAATTGTGATAAGGTCAATTAAACTAGTTCCTACTATTGGAGGAACTAGTTGGATGTATAGTACTGGGATGCAGCTTCAGTTTTCAACCAGTTAATTAATGAATCAGCCATAATTAACTCATGCATGGATGAAATTCGAGTTACCGAATTCATACTGGATTTCAATGGAAGTGTACTATCGTTTGTATAATTTTATGAGTTTTACAGGTGGTGCATGCAGTCAGAGAAGGGCTTATAGGGATTGTATGCTTCTCAAAGAGGAATTTCCTATTTAATAGGGGCTTATTTCCTTGAGAAAAAACACAAGGAAATAGGAGCTTGGCAAGTAGCATAATTGGCTAAGTATTGGCCAGAGTTAGCTTATGAGGCAATGAGATAGGTTATACGTGTGCAAATATTGTTCAAATTGAATAATAATTTTATTTCTTCCCTCTTTTTTCTGATCTAATGCAATATACAGATAGGAAGGGATTTTGAGTAGTTGTTTTCCCCTTAGATAAATAGATGAGTATATGTTACTCAATCTTGTCTCATTCTTTATGATTCAATTAATTGTTTCTGCTAATGAGAAGAGTAGATTCAAGCCTTTTGTTTTAGAAAATTACATAAGCAGTTTGAAGCTACAAGGAATTTCTACATGGTATCAGAGCTAGAATCACTATAGAGAAGAGATTTTGAACTTGTCATTGTAGGATGGCTTTCTATGGAGGAAGACTCGAGTATGCCCTTGAGGGAAGCTCTAATTATGTTGCTTGGAACTATCACATGGAGGCTAATGGAAGATAATGGGTTGAAGGAATTCATTTATAATGATATCCAGAAACTGGCAGCAAGTAATGCTTAGAATGTAGAAGGTTGGAAAAAGTGTACAGCGAGAGCTAAGACGATCATATTGGAGGATGTGAGAGACCACATAGTCTTGAAACTACATGGAAAATGGACTCCCTTTGCTATGTGAAAGACTCTTAGTGAGCTATTAGGAAACAACAATGAAGCCAAGAAACATGAACTAATGAATAAATTGAGGATTGAAGATAAAAGGTATGAGGTAGTCTTTGGAGATGGGAAGGGCTACCCAAAGCACCTTGCTTCATGTAAAATCAAGCAATTTGGTTTTAGGATTGAGAGCCTCTAGACATTAGAGGAAGATGCATGCACAACCTTGAGGAGCAAGGAAGGGATTAGAGATGTTGTGGTTGAGAAGAAGCATGATTTAGCTCTCAAGAGGAAACCTCAACTAGTTGGAGGTTGGGATAACTAGGAGGATGATGATGAGGAGGTCCACTTAGATATCTCTAGTAGGAGGAGAGTTCGATCCAAGTGGGAAGAGGGATCACATTCATCTATACCTCCAGGAGTGAGGTGGAGCGATCTAGATCGTTAGTCCAAGAATGCAGAAATTCAGGATTGGTCCATCATTACCCTTGTTACAGGGGCCCACAGCATTCAGTATTAGCATGATCAGTGTCAGTAAGATACTAAGGAGTGCAAACAAGTGTTGATGGCAGAGTAGGAGGCTTAGTAGCAGAGTCAGAACATGTATAGTTTTCCGAGTACACAGTTCCGCACATAGTTGATTCAAATTTATTATTTTTGGATGTTTTTTACTTGCAGATGTTGTAGTGGCAACATCAACACTAAGAAGTGTTGCATGTAGTAAATTGAAAAGGTGTTAGATTGGGGCATATGTGAATCCCTTTCTTGCTGAGAGGGAGTGTTGAAAATACAGCAAGAAATTCCTAGTTTAATTTTGTCTTTGATTAGATTGGGAGAAAATCAAAATTCCACATCACAAGTCCACTCTATGAGTTAACTAAGTTTTTATCACTCATTTAGCTTATTTAATTTGAGTTGAGGGCTTAACTTGAGTTGTGTATAGTGATTCCTAAATTTTAGGAACTTAGGTTGACCTTAATCTCAGTTATAACAATTTAATTCAGTTAAATTGAGTTAAGGTCAATTAAACTAGTTCCAACTTTTGGAGGAACTAGTAGGAGGTCTAGCAGTGGGGTACAACTTTAGTGTTCAACCATTTAACTGATGAATAAGCCATAACTAACTCATGCATGCATGAAATTTGAGTTACCGAATTGATATTGGAGTTCAAGGGTAGTGTACTATTAGTTATATAATGTTTTGAGTTGTACAAGTGATGCATGTAGTCAGAGAAGGGTTTATAAAGATTGCATAGTTATGGATGAGGAATTTTAAATTTAATAGGGGGTTAATTCCTTGAGAAGCAATGCAAGGAAATAAGAGATTGTTAGGTAGCAGAATTGGCTAAGCATTTGCTAGAGTCAGCTTGTGATGCAGTGAGATGTATTATACTTATGCATAGATCATTCAGGTTGAACAAGCATTGCATTTCTTCTCTATGTTTTTAATCATCTAATGCAATATACAGATAGGAAGGGGTTTCAAGAAGGTTCTTTCCCCTTAGATAATTCTCTGAGAATATGTGATTGAATCTTTTCTCATGTTTTGTGATTTCTCGATCGATTAATTATTTCCACTAAAGAGTAGAGGAGATTCAAGTCTTTTGTTTTAGAAAATTACATAAGTAGTTTGAATCTACAAGGAATTTATACACATCATGACTGCATTTGGGCACTTCGGGCAAAAATAAACCCTCATCTACATCGAGATAAATTAAATATGAACTGTCGAATGAGTCAAGATCTAATATCATGAAACCATTCCTAATGGAGCTCATAACGTACGATACCGAAAGATTAAGACCCAAAATTCAACAACGAAGTTAGCAAAAAGTGATAGGAAAACCTAGAAAAGAGAATACATATGTAAGGGTCAGCGTGTCAATATTGCATTTCCTCTTCTTTGGATATGCCAAAGAGATCAAAACTATAGCAGAGTTGGAATCCAAAACTATTCAAACACCTACACATTGGTTAAAGGAAGCACTTCCAAAATAATTAAGAAAATTAAAGAGAGAATCACTGTAGGAATAAACCCTATAGTAATTACTTGAAAGAGTTATGGCTCTAGGCAAGAAGACCTACCCATAAGGAAAATAGGAGGAAATATTAAAACAAAAGGAGCATCCACAACAAAAACCTTGTGACTCAACAATTTGGTGCAAGAAGAAATAAAGTGGGGGATGATTTCCATTCTTGTCCCTGGAGAAGGTGAGCGTGGTATCCAAATGATTCCTAGAAAACTCTATGCTACCACGAATCTGATCTAGCTGAAACCTTGGGGAAGGGAGAAGTCCATAAGTTAAATAAAAATGATAATAATAAGTGCTTCAAAAATCAAAATACTAGTGGTAGTAAGGAGTACTCCGTAACTTACCTAACCAAGAAAAGAGAAGCCCATAACCACAAGGGTTTGATGTAGATCTCACCCACATGAGTCAGTGTCCAAATTACCAGGAAACCGAGCTGGAAAAGTTGGTAGTTACCTTAAATGACCTAGAGCCAATAGGGTCATCGAGTCAAAGACCCATAAATTCAAAGGTAAGATAAATCACAAGTGTATTGATGCATGAGCTCGAGAAAATTCTACGCTACCATCTAATCTCGCGAGGTAGTCGGAATCATTTGGAATCAATCTAACACATCTGACCATATATGATCTGAATTTAAATAGGAATGCAACAACTTACAAATATAATCATAAACACAAAGATGTGGCAGAAAAACACTTCATTTCATTAATAGAAAAATATTCAACTATGCTTACAAACAGAATGGAAATAAGATAGCTCAGCTGATGGTAGCTTATCTCTAAGGAGAGATGTGGTAGCTACATGCCTCTGAACTGTGTTATAATGAGGCTCAAAGGACTATTTATTGTTGAGAAACAATGGAAAACCCTAAACATCCAAAAAACTAACCCTAGGAGATGAAGAGCCAAAACTGTGGGCCCCATTTGGGTAAGTTGGTACATCAACTTCTCGGGGTCGTGACTTTGGTATACGATCTCCATTTGGATATCATAATACCTCATTTTGAAGATCTCAAAGAGAAGGCGAAACGCAAATAGGCAAGCCAATCTGGGACATTTTCAATCTCTCTGTTTTCCCTTAAAATGTTGTTTAGGGCCTCAAAACGGCTTCGAAAGTTCAAGACCCGAAAACTGCCAAAATTAGTAAACTATACTACAATTAAGGAAACCGAAAAACTGAAAGATAAAGTGTTGGGGGTGCAAGTGGAATATGCTGGTGGCTAGCAATATCCACCAAGATCATTCCTCCCCCCTTAGGAAGCAATGGTCCCCATTACGTTGAGTGCCTCCATGAGATGGAGAAACTTCTGTTGAACTTGGTCCCTGGTGAGCCACTTTCCTTGGTGAAGGAGTTGGGGAACTTTGACAACCCTATATAGTTGAATCTTTTGCTGGCGAGTGCTCTTGATCTTTGTGTCCATGATCCAATTAGTGGTGGTCTGTTCCATGTAGTCTGGGTTTAGCTCCGTTGGTGTGAGTTGTTCTACAATGTCAGATGTGTCCAACAATGGTGGGAAGTATGGCCAAAGGTGATCTACATTGAACACTAGGTGCAGACCAACGAACAATGGGATGATGAGCTTGAAGGAATTGTCACCGATGGCCTTGGTGATGGTGTATGGTCCATATCGGAGTGGGTGAAGCTTACAGTGAGGCCCAGCAAAGCACTCTTTCTGCAAATGAAGCCAAACCTTATCGCCCACCTAGAACTTGTGTGGCACTCGATGTTGATCATGGCATTGCTTGTACTTAGCATTGGACCTATCCAACATATCATGGACCTATTGGTGGATGTGTTGAATGCGCTCAATAAAGTTGTTAGCCCTTTCAGCTTCGGACAACACATGAGCCGAATCTACCTGAGTGGCTGTAAATGATATGGCCACATCAATGGGGCATAATACCCTACCTGAAAGGGGATGTGGCCTATTGAACTGTGCAGAGCTCTGTTGTAGTTGTGTTGGACATAGGGGAGACTTTCATCCCATGTGCATGGATGCTTCGATTTGCAAATGTAGAGAATGTATATGATCATCCTATTGACAACCTTTGTTTAGCCATCAGTTTGGGGATGTTAAGTCACGGACTTAGTGATTTTTGTATCCAGCATCGACCAAAGACTTGACCGAAATGAACTCAGGAATATACTATCCCGATCTAAGATAATGGACTATGGGATCCCAAAGTGTACCCACACTCGCTTAAAGAATAGCTTAGCAGTGACCTCTACTGAGATACTCTTCTTGCAGGCCATCATGATGGTCATCTTAGATAATCTGTCGATGACCACAAAAACACAATTGTTGTCATGCTTAGTAGAAGGAAGGCCCAACATATAATCCATGGAGACAAATTCTGAGGGCCAGCTAGGAGTAGGTAGAGGAGTATACAAGCCTTGCTTCTTGATGGTTGGCTTGGCAAATGGCATAGGCGGTGCAGGACCTAATGTACTTCCCAACATCTTGATGAAGTTTCGGCCAATAAAATACTTCTGCAATACTGCCACTGCTTTCTCTACTTGAAATTCCCATCGACCTGACTGTAGCGCGCCTCTAAAATCATCTTGGTATACTCACTTGAAGGAACACATATGTGTCCGAAGTGGCATAACAGTGCATCCAGAAGGTGAAAATTTGGAACTTCCTTCCCTTCCACGATTGTCTGGTATATGTTACCGAATTTTGGATCACTCCTGTAAACATGCGGCCACCCCGTTGGCTCGTGCCCACAGGAGTCAAGCACAATGATTAGTGCCATGACCGATGGTTTTCTAAGGCAATCAATGATATTATTGGCATTTCCCTCCTTATACTCAATGTTCAAGTGGAACTGTTGCATATATGTGGACCATTTCTGATGGTTATCATTCTGCAACTTCCCTTGTGTCTGTATGAACTGTAGAGGCCGATGGTCTGTGTAGATGATCGTTTCCTTCCCCAGAATGTAATGCTTCCATTGACAATAGGCCTACCCAATGGAATACATTTATTTGTCATAAGTGGGGTACTTTCAAATTATGTCTGAAAGTGTCTCACTATGCTAAGCCACTGGATGCCCATGCTGAGTAAGAACTACCCTTATAGCATAGTCAGAGGCATCTATCTCAATATCAAATGGGTTTTGTGGGTCTGGTAATGTGAGCACTGGTGTAGAACAGAGGCGATTCTTCAACTTGGAGAACAATTGTTGTTAGTTTTTCAACCAAAAGAACTTTTCTTTCGCTCCGCCCTTGGTGACTTGACTTAAAGGCCATGTGATATGAGAGAACGCCAACATGAACCTATGGCAGTAATTGGCAAGACCCAAAAAGCAACAGAGCCATGTTAGAGTGTTTGGGGCTGACCAATATTGAATGATTTGTATCTTGGATGGGTCCACATGTACACCCTTCTCATCAATGATGTACCCTAGATATTGAACTTGAGTCAGGGCAAAGGTGCATTTGTCCAAGTTAGCACACAACTTGTATTGTTGAAGGGTTTGAAGGACCTGTTGAATATGGTGGAGGTGCTCTTCCCAACTCTGGCTAAACATCAAGATGTCATCTAAATACACCACCATGAATGCATTGATGAAGGGCCACAATATGTCATCCATCTGTCTCGTGAAGGTTGTAGGAGCATTTGTCAATCCGAACGGCATAACCAACCATTCAAAAAATCCATCCTTGGTGTTAGAGTTCGTCCTTACAGCCCTCTGTCAGAGATCTTCTCGCTTTTGCATATCATTTTTAGGTGTCTCACTTGTTCCACTTCGTCGCATTTCGTTGGGGGCATGCCATTGACTGATGAGGGCGTCTAGTTGTCTCGTGTTCCCTCATGCTTGTCCCTGTAAGGTTAGTAAAAAATTTCTCAAAAAAACACCGAAGTACATGATCATTGCATCCATCATCATAAATGATTAGTTTCGTTAAAAAAAAAGGTCTTTAGTCCTAGAGTCTAGGGTTTTTAGTCCCGTGCATACACATAATAAAAGCCCGTAGGCCATGAGGTTGCTTTTTCAAGATTTTCATTTAATATTTTTCCTCAGAAAGCATTTACAAACATTTTTAGTCCAAATCTTTTTTGGAATTGAAAATTGTGATTGTAAATAATTGTATTTATTGTATCTCAAAAGGTTTCAGAGCAAGCCTCTGATCTTTTCCAAAGCCAAAATATCGGATCCCTGCAAAAATCAACAAAACATTATCAGTTCAAGACTCAGAAAATGCCAAAGAAAAGCATTGTATTAAAGCTCAAATGTCAAAGTGCCAAACATTATAAAGTGGGTTATTAAACAAATTTAAATCAAAGTGAGATATTTTCCTCACCAATAAAAGGGGCAAACGAGTTCATTTATTCAAAATATCCCAAGGCAAAATCGTGCTTCAATAATTTGGAAGGCCGAAAACTACATTTCATACCCTTGGTTATCATTTTGGAGGTGCACTGCTCATACAAGGTGTGTGCTGCGCATATAGAGGTGCGTTGTGCATTGGGCCTCACTGGCTAGTGTAAATTAACAAAGGCACTACACATATAGAGGTGCGTTGCACATTGGGTTTGTGCGCTATGCACTGGGTTACAACACCAAGAAAATTTTGTTCATGCGACCAGATCATACCAAATCCACTCCAAGACTTGCAAGTAGGTATTTGATTGATGCTCAGTCAATGTTTGAAGTGTGTTTCAAGATGGGAAATTTGATGTAATGGGTCTTGAAAAATGAAACCCTACGTTCATGTCAAAATCATTCCTTAAGGTTTTTTAAAGGACATGTGGGTGGTTTAGTGAAGATTTCCCATCCTCCATTGATGAAAAACGGTCACATACTCATTTGTAAAGTTTTGGTCAACATTGCAAAAGGGTGCACATTACACTCTTGTCTATTTGTAAAACAGTGACTATTTTATGCCAATTCATTGAAACAAAGCATTATCATTATGGCTCGGTTTTCATGATGCTTTGGTAAACATATTTGGGTTTTGAGTATGCATTGAAATTTTGACTTCACCACACCTATATCACTATACATATCAAAGACATCTTGATACCAAAGCCATGTCAAACACAGATTCAGTGTATGAGCAGCAGTATGACAGTGATTCCACAACAGAAGGTAATGTGCCACGGAGGTCTCGCAGAGGTGGCAAAGGTGGTAAGCCTCTCAGGGAAGAGCCTATTTCTTTGGTTCAATTTCAGGCTTGCACGCTTGCAATGGATTGTTTTCTTCGTCAGTCATGCTATCGTTATTATGAATTAATTTCACAATTTCAGAATCATCGTGAACTAGCTCGTTTGTTTGTTCTACATTTACATGATGGCCATGTAAACCTCACCGGAGTTGATTTCATTTTGTCACCAGAGACTATCGCAGAGGCCACTGGGATACCAAATATTGGAGAGCAATGGAATAAACATCAGCAGTTAGAGAAATTCTACTATGAGCCATACATCAAACCTGGGTATATGAGGCACTTGAGCAGAGTTTTTCCCTTCCAATACATGAATGATCAATTTGCACCTTTGATGAAACTTATCATTCAGTATTTTAGTTGTGAGGGCAGATTCTCTTGTCTTTATGCGTACCATGTCCGTTTGTTGATGCATTTTACAAGGGTACGTATGATGAACATTCCATACTTCATGTTTCGCAACATAGAGAGGATGGTGCCTCTTGTACAAATGAAGACCCAAGCACAGCAGCATAGCAGTATTTATCATTACGCGTTGATCAAGGTCGTAGTGGTTCATCAGTTGGCACAGCAGGGCATTACTTGGGAGGATTTTGTTTCTCATGACTTCTTCACAACGCCTCAGCCACCTCCAGAGATAGTTCATGATGAGGGAGGACCTTCACAGTAGTTTGACATTCCTGAGACCGACCATGTCAATACTCCAGTGTATGTGACATGTCAGCGAGGCCACAGGGCCTTATTTGCAGCTACATGACGAGTACTATCTCCACATGGTGTGGAAGGGGTCTCGCCTTCTTCTTCAGCATAGGTACAGGTACAGGTTCAGGACAGGTGCAAGACGTCAAGGCATAAGAACGGCCCTTCAGGAGGCCATGATATTGATGCTACCTTTATTGATGTGGATAGGAGCTCTCCTAGCTCGAAACTGAAAGAGATCATCCAAGAGCAGAAAGTTGAGATTAGTAACTTGAATGACAAATTGCTGAAAGAAAAATGCGTGATCAATTATTTGGAGCAGCGCAATAAATAGTTAGAGGATAAACACACACTTATAGAGCTGCGACAAATCCGTGAAGACCGACAGGCTGCCCGAAGACATATACATGAGATGACACCTATTGAGCAGGAGATAGAAGCTGACCGGGAGACTTGGCTCGAGAGGGTCAACATCCACTTAGAAAAGTTGTTGGCAAATGCTAATAGAGATAAAGACATGCTCTGTCACATGAAACATCATTATTGGGCTCGCATGCATGTCAACAAAGCAAAAATGAAGATTTTGAAAAGGAGGTTGAGCCAAGCACTAAAACGGTCAAAGAGGTCGGATCAATTTCGAGTTTTGGCTGAAGCTTCACTAGCTAAGCATAACACATGATGTAGGGTCTTCACTCCGAATTTGAGTGAATTTGGAGAAATATTGTCATTTTGAAATTTTTGGTCCCAAAAATAGGTATTTCGGCTATATGAGCAGTGCGCCTGCACGCTCGCTTTTGATTGGGACACTTGCTGGAGGAAAATTTGGTATTTTTGGGTTTTCCATGGTAAGTTACACATGCTCAGTTATTGCCAAAGTATTTCATCAAGTTCTGGATCGTCAAAAGGCCCAGAAACACCATGAAAACCACCTTACTGCCACCTTTTGCAACAGCAGGAAGTACCTATGGGAGAATGCAAATTTGAGGGGGTAAATGAGCTCCAAATTGGGAATTTATACTTGGGTTGGAAAGTAGATATCCAGGGCTTTCCAACGAACTATCGTGAGCTCAATTTGGATGCCAGGAAGTGCCTCAAAATCAGTCTAAACTGTGTGCTGCGCGTAGAGACTAGGGCGCTGCGCATAGAGGTTTTTGATCAGGTTTTCCTCCTCCAGCTCAGGAATTCGGCCAGTTTTCACTAGTTTCACTTCTTGATGTGATTTTTGACCCAGCTTGATGTAATTTGATGTGTATGAGGTAACTTGGTACCTTTTTACCTTGTTCTAGATGATTCATTCGCAAATTAGCAAGAAATTAATGTAATGAATCAGTTTCCTTCTTTTTAGAGGCAGGTTGGTTTGGTCACCTAGATTCTTGCTCCATGTTTAGAATTTTTTCAAACTGCTCCTAGAAGTATGAGCTCGACCCCTAGAGGTTACGGAATGAGGTTAGCTTGATCTATATATGTAAATTTTCAATAAGTAGCAAGGGTTGGACTCTTGGGAAGATTTTGGCACACTATTGTACATATTTTTCATATTTTGGCTGAGGAAATATTAGAGGTTTTGCAGCACCTGTTGGGATTCTTGTGGCTTTCAGTTCTTGATGATGTTATCTCTCAGTTTATTGTAATTTCATTCATGTTTAATGTATGCCATTCCCTTCTTATGCTTCTGAAACTAAATGAATGAGTAAATAAGGTTGAATTCATTGTTCACAGTGCTCTTCCTTTAAATTTGTTTAGTTTTACATGTTTTCACCAGTTTGGAGAGGATCCATGTTCTCCCTTGCCCTCTTCAGCTCCTTGTCATTCTGATCCATCCATACCTTTGATCAAAGGCATCAAGACTACTACCTACCTTGCCCCAACTCGAAATTCTGCAAAGATCTGGCCTTATCCCCAAAAACAAAATTAATTTTCCCATTTCTCCAACAAAAACACCTAAAAACTTTAAATCAAATTTTCCAATCTCTTTACTAGCCTAAAATCAGTATTAATTTGGAGTCATCTCAGCCCCTCTGAAGACCTTTTGCCGAGATAGACTCGGAGAGAGCCCTCTCCTGTCCTCGTAGGGCTAGCTACGAGGCTAACCTTGGTCTGATGTGGCCTTGAGTTTTGCCTTCCTTAGCCTGAGGCAGATTTGAGCGCTAACATAGTGGCGACCATACTGGGGAAGAACTGGTTTGCTTGTTAGTGTTATTTCATTTATAGCTATAGACGGAGTCTGAATTCACGCTAGGTAGCCTTCGAACTGCACATTTCTCTGTGAGTGCATAGTAGATAAACGTTGCTTCAGTCGATCTCCAGTCTAGCTTGTAATCGTAACACTTAACTTATAAATTGCCCAGTACATGTATCGAGTTCAGATCTGATTGTTGATGGTGGACAACGATCAGACACTGGCAAGGCTGAAATCATTTACCTGGCGACTCTAAATCATTTTCGAGATCAGATCCAAAGACTCCACTAGAGGATGATCCCGACCAGCAAAAACATGAAAGGACAACATGGAAAGATCAGGTATTCAAGTTGGAATTTCGTCCAAGACATTTTTTTCTTTGTCATAAATTATTTCTTCTCTTTTCCCAAGAATTTCAAGAAGGCTTTGCAAAGTATACTGTATTTGAGAAGAGATCCTCGGCCTGCAGTTGATTCTTTCCGTTTGAAGATTGTGAATACCAAAGATTTGCATACCTTTGAGCTTGATCAAAACCTTTCTTCTAAATTTTGTGATGACCATCTTCAAACTGATGAGCCCCAAGAGACCAAGACTGATTCTATACCTGTTGTGCATACCCCTACACCTTGTAAAATTCCAAATCGGTATAAACCTCTTGTTTTACCTTCTGTTCTCCATGCTTTCCCCAAAAACTATGATCTATACTTGCCGAGGTTCGATGGTGAAAGTAAGAATGTCAACGCTGAGAAACATGTGCAGAATTTTGAGTCTTTTCTAGATCTTTTTGAAGTTGATGCAGAAGATGTCAGTATAAGGCTTTTTGCTCTTTCTTTGCAAGGCAAAGTGAAGAGTTGGTTCAGAACCCTCCCTGATGCGAGCATCTCAGATTTCCGACAATTCGTCAAAGTTTTTCTCGACAGGTGGATGATCGGGCAAAACCTTTTCCTTATTATAGAAGAGTATAATCAGCTGAAAAGAATGCCATGGGAGACAGTACAACAATTTTCTGCTAGATTTAACCAAGTTTATTATTCAATGCCAATTGATATAAGACCTTCTCCTAGATCTGCTCTCTTGCACTACCCGATATCCTTTGATATGGAAATGGAGTTTCAGTTGAGAGAAAAGGATATTGCAACACTTCACAAGATGCAGAACAAGGCAGTGAATGTAAAGGCTCATTTGCTGATCTTGAGGGCAAGGGTTAAGGAAGAAGAAAAGAAGAATATTTCAGAGTAGCTGATACTTTCAGAGGAAAATATTGATCTTTTCATAAATGCAGTAGAATAGATGGTGCGGAAAATGACTGCAAAAAATGAAAGTAACATTCAAGAACAAGTGGCTGACCCAAAACATTTTGTTTCTGATCCCAGTTGTCATAGTGATTGTTTTATAGATCATTGTGAAGAAGAGAGAGCCGTTGATATGACGTGTGCGTTTGATGATGAATTGCCTCAGTTTGATCAGTATGGTGATGATTATGTTCTCCAAAAAGAAGCGAATCTTGCAGACGAATCAGCAGCTAGTTTGTGCAAGGAGGAAGTTCACTTTTAGCAGCTCGAATACAGTGATCAACTGATGCATATCAGCTATGACAATGATGAGGAAAGTGCATCAAAGTTTGAAGTAAGTGAAGGATCTTTGCCTTTTTGTTTTGATTTGTTTCAGTTCATCAGAGATAACTACCATGCAATCAGAAATCAAATGTCAACAAGTCTTGATTTGAATCATCTTGAGAGCAATGAAAATTTTGTTCAAGACTTCTCATATTCAGATTTGCAACCCCCGAAAGCCATTGATTGTCAAGTTGTGGCTGAAGAGTTGGAAGTGGACACACATGATTTAATGATTCAAGGTGACTCCATACCATTCTGTTTTGAATCATTTCAGTTTTTGAAGGGTAGATTGCATAGTAAATCTTCAAATGAATAGCCTATATCAAATCAGCAATCTCTTAGTGTTAATGTTGAGGATGAGACAGATAAAAAAATTCTTGAGTAGCCTGTAGCATCAAATTTGCAGCCACCAAATGAAATTGAAGGGCAGATTACAGATGAAGGTGTAGAAGAAGAAATACATGATTTGATGATGCAGGAAGATTCTATACCCTTTTGTTTCGAAGCATTTCAGTTTATAAGGCAGAATCTTCGTAAAATCTCTCAAGAAAAAGATGAACAGCTAGAAGGATGTCATACATTTTCAATGGATACGTTGCAGTAGTCTTTCCAAGTTTTTCATGATCCAATAGCTGATGTTTTGGATGAGGTTTGCAGTCAATGTCTTTCTCCATTGACTACATGTGAGCTTGAAACATGTGCTGATAGAATTTGATCCGACAACCGATTACTTTGTCATTTTCAACAGAGGTCTTGTCACAAGGCTCAGATCAAAGTTTGCATTCATGGTATGAGGAAAAGAGAAGTAATCCATTAGATGAGCTAAGTTCCAGTGTGCTTGAATTTCAAGATCCTTATGCAGTGTTTTTGGAGGCGGATAGAAGATCCATATCATTCAACGGATCTGTTTCCAAGTTGTCATGGGAGTTTCCTTTCAGTAGTTCTCACTTGTTGTTCATATGTGAGCACTTGTAGAAAATTCGAACAGCAAATGGAATACTTACTTATTTGCATTGGTTGTTTCATTTCACTTGATCAGGTGATGAATGAAACTATTAGAGTAGGTTTTGATGAATAAGCTCCACTTTGAGCATCATTTCCAGTTTGTCGGTTGTGTTTAAGTATTGAGTTAGTTCTTAGTTGAGTGAGTCAATTTGTGTCATCAAGTCATCAGTTTGCAGTCATGCATTTCAGTTTGAGTTTTTGACTCCATTGCCCAATGGATAAGGCGCTGGTCTGCTCTCCCAAAGATCTGTCATTCTTGGCGCCTCCAAGGAGCTACCATCCCCATTGGAGCCAATGTTAGTGTCAGTATTTGCATCCTTCCTCCAGTGATCAAATATTCTCTTACAAAGTGGTCTTAGAGTGTTAAGGTCAAATTTTGTCATTTCAGTGAGTCTTCAAGCAAAATTTGGTCACTAGGCATTAGGTCTAGGGTTTGCTTTCACTCCTTTCAAATGCCCAAATGTCAGTCTATGTCACTTTTTCAACTGACTCTATCAATCACTCAGAAGGTTGTTATCATCATAA